>JAYMFT010379846.1:0-20680 GCA_038088735.1 Panulirus argus | reverse complement strand
AGAACATCCAGGTTTCTTTCCTCAAACATACTACCTGTCTCTCCTTTCTTCTCATCTTGGTTACATCCACACACATTTAGACAACACAATCTGAGCCTTCAAGGAGGCTGAGCACTCCCCTCTTGACTCCTTCTTCTATTTCCCCTTTTAGAAAATTGAAATACAAGAAGGGGAGGGTTCCCAGCTCCCCTCTCCTGGCCCCTTTAGTCGCCTTCTATGACATGCGGTGGGATATGTGGGAAGTATTCTTTCTCCCCTATTCCGAGAGGAGCTAGAGGAGGCAGAAACTAAACTGGGTCAAACACGAGTGTGTGTCCTGCTTTTATGGTCACTTGATGGCTGCATAATTTCTTGTCTATGACAGAACCTTATGAACATCTGGGAAAACATATGCTTTATAGGAGATTAAAACAATGTCACCCAAAAAGTGAGGCATATTCTTGAGAATTCACCTTTTTTGACTAACTTAAATCACATCAAGGTATCCTGTGATGTCCCAGATTGTAAGATGGTATCTTGCAGCTGACAACCACTATCAGTTCACTTGCTCATGATGATGCAGTGCCCTTTGGAATTTTGTGGCTTGCAGTGTCTCTGCTTTCTCTAATAAGGGAATTTATCATGAAACAGTTTGTATTTGTTCTAAGAATTTGGGAAAGACATTGGTGGAATAGAGTAGATGAGTTCTGGATGGTGAGAAATGGGGGAAAAATGCATGGAATGGTGTATGTGAGGGAGGCATGTAAGGACAGGGATAAGTGGAGACTCTTTTGCTGTTGCCACCACCTTGATGGGAGTTCCTGAAGGGAACGGGCATTAGATGTATAGTTACATACATAGATAAATAGATAGATACTGGTGTTGGCATCCACTGTATGGCTATGACTGAAAGCTTTTTTGATGGTCAGACTCTCATTATGTTTTGTTCTTATTGTTTTTCCTTCTGAAATGACCATAATTTTTAATTTAGATCAGCAGATATGGCAATGAAAGTTCAATATAAGCATTTTTAGAAGTGAACTGAAGTTTATATAAAGGAAATGATGACTGTAATTCTAGATTTGAATATAGCAACAGACAAATGATGGTGACATGCTAATTCATTCTAGGATTGGAAAGAACTTTGGAAATGATGTAGGCTGGCAAGTAATCCAGCTATAATCTCCATTCATGATTTTTATTCATAGGTCGTGTTTGTGCTTATTCAAACGTAAACACACCTGTTGCATGCCTCATGGACTTTGAGTCCCCAAACTTTGATGTAATGTGGCTCAAGGTCTGTCTCCTGACTATCACACTTTTCCTCTATTTTGCCTATTGCCCTCCTAGTTCTACAAATTTTATATCCTTCTTTGACTATCTAAACTCCTACCATGAGACTGTGACATCATCTCACCTGCAAGCTGAAATCCTCTACCTTGGGGATATCAATGTAGGGAATGGTTGAATTCCTCCCATCCTGAAATCCTCTACCTCGGGGATATCAATGTAGGGAATGGTTGAATTCCTCCCATCCTGCTGTAAGTACACAATCTCACCCCCAATTAGTTCATCTGATCACACATTTATAAATATGTCTGTTTTAATGCCACCTCCCCCTCCAGCAGTCCCTTTTAAGTGTAAATCAGTACTGGCACCTCAAGAAAGCTGACTGGAATATCTTACATAACTTCTATTTTGACTTTCCTGGAGCAAATTACTGTCTTATGTGGTGATGCTTCTGTCTTCGCTAAATGCATAGCAGAGGTTTTTCTTGCAGGAATGGAAGCATTTTTCCCCTCTTCCACAAAGACGATCTCTTCATCCAGTCCATGGTTCAACCATTCCAGTTCTGAAGTCATTCAGGCAAGGAATCAGGCATATAGGGCTTAGAAAAACTGTCCTTCCTCTGAATCACATTCAGCTTTTATCACTTTCTGTAATCATTGCAAGCATGTTATCCGTGAGGGAAAGCGTTCCTTTATTCAAAGGAAGTGTGATAACCTCTCTTCGTTGTATACTGTTAGGTCTTTTTGGTCTTTAGCTAGGAGCATTTCAAACAACTCCTGTCGCTCTTAACTTTGCTTCACTTTTCTGTTTTGGCAATACTATAGTTGTCTCTTTAGACAAAGCAACTTTCATTGGTTCCTCTTTCTCCTCAAATTCCACCTTGAAAGACTCTGACATTCCTTCACCTCCTGATGCTCCTCTTACTAATCCAATGCCGCTTCCATAATCTGTTTTTGGACTGTCCAAAAAGCACTTCTTTCTCTGGACGCAAGCAAGGCTTCTGGTCCTGATGGCATCCATCCTCATGTACTGAAATAGTGTGCCTCTGAACTTGCACCTGTGCTTTCGTGTCTGTTCCATTTTTGTTTAAATACCAAAACTTTCCCTTCTGCTTGGAAGCATGCATTGATACATCCCATCTCTAAGAAGGGTGACTTCTGAACCTTCTAGCTATCGTCCTATTGCTTTGTCATCTGCCATTTCCAAAGTCTTTGAATCCCTCCTCGACTCCCATATCCTTAGACACCTTGAAACTCACAGTCTTCTCTTTGATCATCAGTATGGCTTCTGTAAGGGAAGATCCACTGGTGATATTTTTTCCTATCTTATTGATGTCTGGACATCATCCCTGAAAGATTTTGGGAAGTCATGTGTACTTGCCCTTGATATAAACAAAGCTTTTGACAGGGTTTGGCATCGGGGTCTCATCTCTAAGCTCCCCTATTTTGGCTTCCCTCCCTCACTCTGCTCCTTCATATCTAGATTCTTCTCTGGCCAATCTTTCTCTGTGGTTGTTGATGGATCAGCCATCCCCTTTTCTCTATTAACACTGGTGTCCCTCAAGGTTTTTTCCTATCCCCTACACTTTTTTTCCTTTTTTTCAACAATTTCCTCTCAATAGATAATCAGATGCACTCATATGATCATGACTTAACACTTGCATTCATCCACATCCTTCATTTCTGCTCCTCCTTCTATCACTCGACATGCATCGTGTCTTGACACAGCTTCCTCAATATACTTAGACAGGATATCTTAGTGGGTAGACGAAATATAGTTAAGTTTAATGCCTCTAAGACCCAGTTTCTACCCGTCTCTCTATCGAAAACTTCTCACAACCCTCATCTCTCCTTTGACAGTTCTGTAATTTTACCTTTTGACTTACTTAGCATACTTGGTACTGCTGTAACATCCACCCTTTCTTGGGAACTCCACATTACGGGAATAGCTAAGTCTGCCTCTGAGAAACTGGGGTTCCTGCTTGGATGCCAAAACTTCTTTTCTTTTGAACCATTACTCTGTTTATACAAGGGATTCATTTGTCCTTTTATGGAGTACTGCTCTCGCATCTGGGGTGGTTCTAACTCTGCATCCTTAATTGACAGAGTTGACACAAAAGTGGTCCGACTTATAAACTGTCCCAGGCAATCTTCTGAACTTGACCCTCTTGCCCTACGCTGCAATGTTGGTTCACTTTCCCTCTTCTATAGGTATTACTTTGATTTTTGCTCCCGAGAGCTGGTTGCTTGTGTGCCCCCACCACGAGTTAGACCACGTAATACTTGGCAAGCTGTTGGATCACATGATTACTTAATGGCCAACTCAAGGATGGGCCATTTTAATAACTATTTCTTTCCCTACACCGCAAAGCTTAGGAAATCTCTACCTTGAAGTGGACTTATGTCCGTGACTGGGATGGGGTGTGTGTGTGTGTGTCAGGGTAATGCACTTAAGGTTAAGAATAACACCACAGGTTTTTGCCTGATTAATTTCAGCCCTTGTTATCAAACAAACATTAGTAAAACACAATAGCGGGCATATATTGAAGTTTTGCCTACTATAGTTGATATAAAAGAAGATTGGGTCAGAATGTCACTTGGTCATGGATGTTTGTTGTACGAAGCAGGTTTCACTTTTTCATACTTGCCTGCCGTTTCCTGCATTATGTATTACTAGTAGCAAGCAAAGAATGGCCTTGTGTGCTCAAATCTACTCTCTAGTCTCATGTACTGGTGTAATGTATTGAAATCAAAGCCTCCTATCTACATTCAACTTCCATAGACCATCCTGTGGTTCCTCTGGCCACTTCATGTGCCCTGGTTAAGACCACTGACAGTTTGTCACCTCCTTGTATGCTCATTGCTCCAGTTCTCGTATCCCTTGCATGCCTATCACCCTTTTGAATGTTGACTCTAATAATTCATTGCCTCTCTTACCCCATCCTTCCATCTCCATCTTGGTTTCCCCATCCCCCTTTCTCTATCTACTAGTGACACATGTGTCCTTTTAGTAGCTATCTACTCATCCACTCCATGTATCCAAAGCATTTTAGCACAATAGTTTCATCTCTTTCAGTCATTCTCTGCTTGTTATCACACCTCTCATGTACTGTCAGTCTGTATGTGATCAACCCTCCTCACACCACTTATTATTTTCAGACTTCATTTCCAACACATACACCGTTATCCATTTTCTTGCTTTTAGGGCCACCTTGTGCTTCACTTCAACTCTCTTAGTTCTATCTGCTGCCATTTCCATACCCCTGTACTTTAAGCACTTCACTTTTGCCAGGCTCTCCCCATTCAAACTCTCCTTTAACCAACCCCTCTTGCCCCCAATCTGAATCTCATCACTTTACTTTTATTTATGTGAAATCTCAACTGCCTCCTTTCATACACTCTCCCAAACTCAGACACCATTATTTGCAGTTGCTCTCTCAATTCAGCCACAAAAGCCTCATCATCTGCAAACAGCAGCTGACTCGCTTCCAAAGATTATCTCCTGAGT
This sequence comes from Panulirus argus, assembly GCA_038088735.1. Classification (NCBI taxonomy): domain Eukaryota; kingdom Metazoa; phylum Arthropoda; class Malacostraca; order Decapoda; family Palinuridae; genus Panulirus; species Panulirus argus. The sequence goes on along the minus strand of JAYMFT010379846.1, from coordinate 15,904 downwards.
ATATTGTAGACCCACCCTTCTCTCCAAGACTGTCTCATTTCCTTACAACACCACCTCATTCATAAACAGCTTAAATAACTATGATGACATCAGACAGCCTAGATGCAGACGCACCTTCACCTGGAACCACTCTCTACCCTCAGGTCTTACTCGCACACACATCTTACTCTGCAGATTCTTCAAGTGAAAGTTCCTCATTGCATTTAGTAGCTTTCCTTTTACATCTCATAGCACTTTCTGAAAGTTTTCTTAATATGGTAAATTTTGAATAGCTTCAGATTGGAGATTCATTTGGGGGTTGATTGTTGCTCCTGAACTGGTTCACCTCACCTTTTTACAGAAAAGCATATTTACAATACTTTTTTTTCATCCTTGATCACCACTTCCCATATTAGTGAGATAGCGCCAGGAAAACGCAAAGAAAGGCCACATCTGCTCACATCCTTTCTCTAGCTGCCATGAGTAGTGCACCAAAACTGCAGCTTTCTGTCCCCAACCAGGCCCCACAGAACTTTCCATGATTTTCCTAGGACACTTTACATGCCCTGGTTTGGCCCATTGACAGGCATGTTGACCCTGATATACCACATGGTTCTAATTCACTCTGTCTCGTGCATGCCTTTCTTCCTCCTGCATGTTCAGGCCTGGATCGCTCAAAATCTTTTTCTCTCCATCCTTCCATTTCCAGTTTGGTCTCTCTGTCCTCCTTGCTCCCTCTACTTCTGACATATTATCCTCTTTGTCAGCCTTTCATCACTCATTCTCTCTATATGTCCAAACCATTTCAACGCACCCTTTTCTGCTCTCTCTTCACATTCTTTTTATTACCACACTTCTCTCTTACTCTTTCATTACTTACTCAATCAAACCACCTTACACCACATATTGAACAACCAAGGTGACATGACACACACCTGCTGCAGACCAGTCTTTACTTGGAACCATTCACAGTCCTCTCTTCCAACTCATACTCAAGCCTTACACCCTTGATGGAAACTGCTCACTGTTTCTAGCAGCTTACCTCCCACATGATGTTTTCTTAAGACCTTCCAGAAAACATCTTTGTCAGTACTGTCAATGCTTTCCAGATCTATAAATGCCACATATGAATTAATCTGTTATTCTAAGTGTTTCTCACACACATTCTTCAAAGGAGATACCTGACCCACATGTCCTGTTCCACTTCTAAAACCACACTGCTCCTCCCCAATCTGATGCTTTATACTTGCCGTCACTTTCTTCATCATTACCCTCCCATACAATGTACCAGATATATGCAACAAACTTATACCTCTGTGGTTTGAACACTCATCTTTATCTCCCTTGCCTTTATACAGTGGCATTATATATGCATTCTGCCAATCCTCAGGCACTTCACCATGATCCATATATACACTGAAAATCTCTACCAATTAATCAACAACTCAGTCACCCCTTTTCTTAATATATTCAACTGTAGTATCATTTACTCCACCTGCCTTGTAATGTTTCATCTTCCACAAGGCTTTCACCACTCCTTTCTTCATGAAACCACTCTCCAAAACTCTCACTTCACATACCACCCCGACCCAAACAGCCCACATCCACCACTGTGTGGTCAAACTCAGTTCACCTCATCCTCACTTCATCATTGCCTGTTCTCACTTCCCCTTTAGCCCCTTTCTCTGATGTTCCCATTTGTTCTCTAGTCTTTCACACTTTATATAACTTCTTCCAAAATATCTAATTCTCTCTAAAGTTTAGTGGTACTTGCTCATCCTAATTCCCATTATCCCTCTTTTTCAACCCCTGCACATTCCTCCTAACCTCCTGCTGCTTTTTTTAATACATCCTCCTATCATATGCACTCCTTCCTTGTAAGTACCAATCAAACGATTCTCTTTCACTAGGAACTTTACCTTTTCATCTCACCACTCACTACCCTTTCTAACCTGCCCACCTCCTATCTTTTGCATGTCACATGCATCTCATTCACATGCAAGCATTGCTTCGCTAAATACCTCCCATTCTTCTTCAACTCCCCTTGCTTCATTAGTTCTCACTTCTTGCCATTTTACACTCAGTCTCTCCTGGTATTCCTTCACACAAGTCTCTTTTACAAACTCACTCACTCTCACCACACTCTTCTCCCTGACATTGTTTCCTCATTTTCAAAAACTTTTACAAATCTTCACCCTCGTCTCCACAAGATAGTGATCAGATATCCCACCAGCTGCCCCTTTCAATATGTTTACATCCAACAGTCTCTCTTTTACATGCCCATCAATTAATAGTAAGCCAGTAATGCTTGCTGTCCATCTCTCATACTCATATATGTATACATGTGAATATCCCTCTTTTTGAATCAGGTATTCCCAATAATCAGTCCTTTTTCAGCACACAGCTCCGCAAGCTGCTCATCTTTTCCGTTCATAACACTCAAGACCCCATGTGCCCCAGTTATACACTCAACTACCACTTTACTTACCTTTGCATTAAGTCACCCATCGCTAATACCTGGTCTCTTATATCAAAATTGCTGACACACTCACTCAATTGCTGCCAAAACAAATGCCTCTCATGATCTCTTTTCTCATAGTCATTTGCATAAACATGAATAATTATCCATCTCATGCCATTCACTTTCAGTTCTACCCACATCAATCTTGAATTTACTTCTTTAAACTCTCTCAAACACTCCCACATCTGCTTCAGGAGTAGTGCTACCAGCTCTTTCCTTAGACCTTGTCCTCTTATCAAACTCTAACTTTACTCATAAGATACATCCAAACCATTCTTCCCCCTAACCCTTGAGCTTTGTTTTACTCAGAGCCAGAACAAGCAGGTTTCTTTCCTGAAATGCCACATATCTCACCTCTCTTTTCATCTAGGTTACATCCACACACATTTAGATACTCCAGCCTAAGTCTTTGAGGAGGATAAGCTCTCCCTGCTTGGCTTCTGTTTCCTCTTTTAGAAATTGATATAAAAGGAGGGGGTTTCTAGCTTCCTGCTACTGCCTCTTTAGTTGCCTTCTACAATACACAGGGATTAGGGAGGTAGAATTTGTTCTTCCCTACCCCAAATATCGTAGTTTTTGTTGGTAACATTGAGCATTGTTTGATTTGGGGTATTAGTATGTTTTTCATCAGAATAGGGGTTGTGGATAGTACATTGTTTGTTGCTTGGTGTTTCAGGCATGTAAATAATTGCCCCTAAACACATTTTCTTTATGTTAGAGCAACTGCTATCCTGACTTTCAGGAGAAAGAGTTATGACCCTCAGGTTATCTCTTTTAACTCTTTGAGGAGAAAATGGGTTTGTTGTAACTGGGTAGAGAAGAATCAGTCTTTGGTGGCCCACCAGTAAAACCATTCTGTCCTTCCACAGGTTGGCAGATAAATGAAAAAGTTAATCCATGTTTATTGAAAAGTAACCTTTAGAAAGTATAAGATAAGCTTAAACTGAAGAAAAAAAAGTGAAACCAAATTAAAACACCACCTGAATGCAATGGAAACAGTCATAAACTCACCTTGGGTGACAGTATGCATGTGTGTGTATGATGGGGATTTTATTGCGCAGTTGTTTACATTATAGCTGACAAACTAACCAATATTTTAAAGCCCCATGGTAGCCCATATTACCCATGTACATTACTAGGAATATGAAATATACCCAAACCTTATTGAAACAATACAAAAACTACCCAAAATCAGCTGACAGTGGATTCTCATCTAATGTTAAGGTTGAATTTTTCAAAAGGGTAACTGCACAAGCATTTTTTGGCTTTAAGCATTTCATGATGGTTGAAGGCAATAAATCATTATGGATATACCTTGTTTAAGAGCTTATGAAAATATTTTAACCCATTCCTGAGCAAGTTCTCACATGTTCATAGGGTTTTGTCTGTAGTTGGGAAAACTTTTTATGTAGCATTTACTGATGAAAAGGGTTATGATACTTATTGAATAAGGATTATGGAGTATGATAAATAGCTATTGTGTAAGAAGGAAGTTACTGCAGGTATTAAGAGCTATATAAAAGACAGTAAAATTTGAAATAAGAGTGTTAGTGTAGCAAAATTTGAAATAAGAGTGTTAGTGTAGGGTTTTTGCATAGATTGTATTAAGAGAAGGACAGGTTGTGTTCCTGGTATTGTTTAATGTACACAAACATTATAAGGTGGTTGTAAATGAATAAAGAAAGTCATGAAGTATTACAATGAATCATGAACCATCACATGGAAAATTGTGTTTTTATGTTCATGTCATCACTATGAAAATGTTTTGTGAAAATACTTGAAAAAGAAGAGTTAGTATGGAGTGTATGTTGAACTCAAAATCTAGTAATAAAAGTTATAAAATGTTGTGGAATATGTTATTGTGGAATATGTTAAAGTTGTATGATGTGGGTAGAAAGTTAGGATGAACAGACTAAGGATTCAGAAAATCAATGAGAAACAAGTTTGTGGAGGGAGTTTTGGACAGTAAAATATGGAGTAATTTAGTGGTACAAATACATAGAAAGAATATATATGAGTGATGGGATAAATTAGAGAAAGACAGAAGAGGAAGTATGTTAAAAGGTCATATCAAAGAAGGACACATGCAGAAATTTTGGCGTAGGGAAGAAATTCACCATAAGCCAAACTGCTGTATAGCAGAAGTTCAGACTTGACATGTAGGTAGATAGTATAAGTGAATAATTGTTTTATGAGAATCAAACTAACTTTTTAAATTCGTAAGAGATTGTATGAAATATTGCTCACAAACTAGAATGATAGTTATACCAACAATAGTGTCCAGAAGTGCATCTTTTACTTGGATTTTAATATAAGAAGCAGCTGATAGGGTGTTTGATAGTGATAAAGAATTCTCTCCTATGTTGTACACCATTATATTCCTGTAAATAGGCTGTCAAGTTAATATTCAACCAGGATGGATAACTAATGATAATTATACAGCACCTGATGTTAGCATCCATTCTTTTTAACAGGATATGTATGCATGTGACATATTCAGCCTGCTGGCTCGTGAACGTGAGATATCCCAGCACATCTGTGGATACTTGGAACTACAGAGGGAGTATATGCGAAGGACCCTTTCTAAACTGGATCGTGTGCTGCCAGATATGAAGCAGCAGTTGGAAGCATCGTCAAATAGCCCTGTTTATGGTGTCCCACTCCATGATCATCTTAAAATTGCCCAGGAGGTAGGTAGCCTCATTGTCCATGAAGCTGGTTAAATTCTAGGGTCAGTATCTGACTTAAAAAGATATATTTGAATTTTCTAAGAGGCATTTTTTCTGAGCCAAAAAAGGCAAGCTTAGAATATGTTTACCCTGGACAGGCACATTTTGACTGGTTGCCAAGTGTAAAAGGGATAAGGAAAGTGGATGCCATCTGGTGGCAGGTATAGTCAAAATGATTACTGAATGTTGATTAAAATGATGGTGTTGGGACTACTAAATTTCTGCAGCCGTAAGTGAGAATTGTGTTTGATACTTTGATCAAAGGCACTTTGCCCAAGAGTTGAGAGTCTACATTTTTGTTCCATCAGTCCCTATTTTATTTCCAGATTGCTCTCTCTTACAAAAGACATATACTTTCTGTTTACTTGTATCATAAAAAACTGCATATACTTTCATTCTGGGTGTTTGTTTGCATTTATCATAAAAAACTGCATATACTTTCATTCTGTTTGCACTTATCGTAAAAACTGTAAGATAAAAGCTCTTACTGTACCACTGCAGCCCAAACCCATCCCCATAACTTTCAACTTCTGTGCATAAAAACATTGAAATATAGCATTATCCTAAGACTTCATTCCCCTCCCGCAACATTTAGATTAGTTCCTTGTAATATACTTCTATTAATTGGCTCTTTAAGATTGAATAGCCATTGTGATATGAGATGTTCCTGCCATAATTTTATAAGAGATTTAGAAAGCTTGCTAAAGTTATGCAGCTGCTGAGATATACATTCATATGTCTTAATAGAATCCTATTGTTACATGTAGCAGTGACTCCCAAGCCATTTAGATTTAGGAATTGAAAGTCTGAGTACTTACGGGTACTTTGGTGTTGTAAATGTAGAGTGTATCATCAAGAACCTTATTTTTGGTATAGGAATTTAATTAAAATGTTCCCTTGCTTGTACTTTGTTAACAGTAACTTTTTGTATTTTTTAATATTTGGTAGAAGCTACCACAGTGATAACAGAAACAGTAGAGATGCCATTACGTAATGTATGTAGACCATGAGCTAGGATTTGTGCACTTCTTATGAGCATCATATGGTCCTGTATGAAAAGATGCTGTATTATATGCAGATTTCACATTTACTGGTTTAGTCTTTAGTGACATGGTCTTATACTGAACAGTGTAGTTAAATGACACACAGATGGCTTGTGACTAAGGTGCCATACCTTTATCTTTAGAGCTGTCCAATAAATGTAAGAGAATAAAGAAAAAGTACAGTACCAAATGTTTTATCTTTAGGGTACAGTTGCTTTTTCTTGTTCTCTTCCTAATCTCTCTTGCTCCATCCTTGTAGATACTTTGCATATACCTCCCTTCTATTTAACTTTAGCATTTTAGCTGTCTTATTCTGCATCCAGCTTTACACACAACACATGCCTCACCTGTGCTTTTAAACACTGTTTCCCTGAAAGTTTACCATATCAGAGGCCAAAGGAAATAATTCCAGCCATATTAGTTATCTTTCTATCTATTTGTCTGATACCCTTTCCCTCAGGGAACTCCCTCTAGGGGATGGCCATTGCAAAAGAGTCTCTATAACTGGTGAACTCCACTGCTGCTTCTGAGCCTGTAGTGCCTCACTCTTAACAGGCCACTGGCAGAGGGTAACTCTAATGCAGTATTTCCAAAGGCTACTACCTAATGTTCTTACTGACTATTTCAACTTAATGTTCCAGCCTACTACTTCTGCCTAATTGTCCCACCTAATTTTCCTTCCTACTACTTTACCTAATGTTTCTACCTAATGCTCCTGCCAGAATGTTCCTACCTACTACTTCTATCTATTGCTTTTATGTTTTTGCCAAAAGTCTGAGCTGGCACATAGTGCTCAGGAAAATCTAGAGTTATAAAGAATGGTTTGTGTGAATTAAATGTTGTCAAGTGTTATGTATGACAAGGAGAGATATTATGTTTGTGGATAGAATGCTGCTAGTCCATGTGTGGGTGATACAGAAAGAAATTATAGCTACCTGGGTCAGAGGAGTGCAGCTTGACAACCACTGAAGCGCTGGCTCGTGTTGCTGCTGTCATTAACCCTCCCAATGTCTAGGTGGGTAGTACCTCCTTGGTTGTTGGCTACCTACCACCTACAACCTACCCTAGCCATGTTACTCTCTTGTTTATCATTGGTTGTGAAACAGTACCGTTTTAGACTCGCGTCAGGGAACTAGGGAATAGGAACTGTGCATTGTTGGTTTATTTGGAATGAAGTGTGACAAATGGATGATGATAAAAGAAATTTCTGATTATTTACCACATGATTCAGCTTCATGTACTCATTTTATTAAATACATGGATGATGATAAAAGAAATTTCTGATTATTTACCACATGATTCAGCTTCATGTACTCATTTTATTAAATACTGCATTCTCTCAAAACATTGTAGTTGGCTACTGTGGATAGGACTTTTAGGATCAACAAGGATAATTTAGAGTGGACTCATACTGTATGTCATGCAGATTGCAGTGTACATGCACACTGCACTGCATTTATTTAGACAGCCTCTTTGTGAGATCTTTTCTTCCACAGTCATTTATCATATAAATATAACTCTGACAAAGAAACTGTAATCTGTATTCTAACTAATCTCCTTTATCCCTTTCCAGGAAATAGCTGTTCCTCTGCAGGTGTGTGTGCGACGTCTCCTAGAAGTTGGTCTGTATGAGGAGGGTATCTTCCGTGTGGCTGGCAGTGCCTCCAAAGTACGCCGCTTAAAAGGGGCTTTTGATGCTAATTTAGTGACCACTGAGGCCCTGGCCCAAGCTGATGAGCATGATCGTGATTATGATGTACATGTTGTCGCGGGAGCACTCAAGTGTTATCTTAGAGAGTTACCAGAGCCTCTGCTAACCCACATGCTCCACGATCAGTGGTTGGAGGCAGTAAGGCAAACGGACCACCAGCAGCGTCTCAAAGCTCTGTGGGTTGTTGTGAACCAACTCCCACCTGTCAATCTGGCCAATCTCAGATACCTTGTCAAGTTCCTAGCCAAACTGGCAGCCAATTCTAGTAATAATAAGATGTCCCCTAGTAATATTGCCATAGTCATAGCTCCAAACTTGATATGGGCTCAGCGAGATGCTGAAGAACAGCCAGACATGTCCACACTCGGTCGCAACATGAGCCTCACAGGTGACTACCGTTCCATAGTTGATCATCTTGTAGAATATAATGATTATTTCTTTAAGGAGGAAATAGACTTTGGTGTTATACCACGAGTGCCTCCCTCTCCTTCAAGACTCCATGCAGAGCCTAATGGCTCATTACCTCTCCCAACACAACATGGCCGACCAGGATTCCAAACCCATCGGCGAAATACTAGTTCTGATCTATCTGGTCGTATAGACAGTCTAAGTAGCACCCCACTGGTCACTCCCACAGTTGCTGACTCATGTGAGAGCCCAAAGCAGCCACAGAGAATGAAAAAAAAGCAAGCACCTAGACCTCCACAAGTCAGACCAACAAGTACACATGGTTCTTTGGGTGTTGGTGGTCAAGATGGACAATTCCTAGGCGGGGCCACAAATAGTGCCTCAGGTTCACCGGAACAGGCCCGAAGTAATACTCCTCCTCGGGATGGTGTGGCATTGACCACGGTGCCTGCGCCAGCTGCTAGACTTCATCATAGCAACAGTATTAGGAGACCGACAGCAGAACCTCCTAAACCTCCTGGAGCCCCGTCCAAGCCCCCTAGACCTAGTCCCCCAACAGCTGAGCTTCTAGAGCGGTCAGCAGCAGCAGCACAGCATCAATCAGATCTTAAGACTGAGGTTAAGGTTGCTCCACTTGGGTTTGAACAGATGCATACTTGTAAGGAAACAGATATAGACAGTGAAATTAGTGAAGTTCAGTTACGTAAAAAAGATGCTGGAGAAGGACCCTCACCAATAGGTTTTGTAGTAGATGGTAAAGTAGAGAAAGAGGATGGGGATACATCCCCAAAAATGTCCCGATCATTCCGCAGATCTTTAGAGTGTGTTTTGCAGCAACAGGCAGCTGGGCAGCCTGTTGCTCTGCCACGTCACAGCCCAGCTGCCTCATCGGCTAGTGATGGAGAGAACACTCCTGCAGGAGTCACACCCTTGCCACGAAATACTTCCACAGCAGAAAGTAATTGTCGTCCTGTTATACCTCCTACTCCAGTCCAACGCACCACCATTCCTGCCACTTCAGCAGCACAAACAGGCCAAAGGATTACCAGGGAAGTCAACCAAACCTCAGCTCCTGACCGACCTGAAGCGGTGGTAAGTTTGGGCAATAATATGGTGGTAGGATCAAAACTCAAAAACCCAAACACTGTAGGACCAGGCAGTGTGTAGATCCATAAAGATTATATACTTTTGATCTGTGAAACTGTTTGAACTTTCCACTCATATGGGAGCATAAAATAGGCACCCATTTTCTGTTGGAACTACACATATATCAGTTTGTCATGTTCTACAAATCTTGATGTGTGCAGTGATTTACAGTTGGCCATGCCTTTGTTTCATTGTTAGCATTGAATTTCAAAATCTTGTCATTTTGCCTCTAGATCTCGCTAGTTGTTGTATCCAATGCCATACTTTTCAGTGAATATGTGTGCTAAAATACTATAGTCTACTTTGTATAATCAGCTTTTTGCTCAAAGTCTGAAACTGTATACATTCTTGAGAATTATGGACTTCTGAAACTTGATTAATTGAGCTTTAACTGCAATGAAATGAGGGAGAGAGTAACATTAGGTAGACATGTTAGGTGGAAGTCTTTGGTTGGAACATTAGGTAAGAGCCTCTAGAGACACTGTGCTAGAGTTAGCCTCTGCCAGTGGCCTGTTAAGGGTGAGGAACTAAAGGCTAAAGGCTAAGAAGCAGCACTAGAGTTCACCACTTATGGTGACTTTTGCCATGGCCACCCTCATGAGGGAGTTTCCGGAGGGAAAGGGTATCATAGATGTAGGTAGATAGATAAGGAGATAGGAATATGGAAGATATCTTAAGAAATAAGGGTAGTGAATTTGTGGACATATTAGGGTTTTCCAAGTTGTATGATTTGGGTATTTGAATTACTGAGTGGAGAACAAGGGGGAATAGATTTTGATGGAACCATGGAACTGTAAATCATAGGGTGGATGAGGGGGTGAAGATTCTGAGAGCACTAAGGAATGAGTGGAAAGAGAGGTCGTTATATGGGGAGTAAAAATGGGTATGTTTGAAGGTATAGTAGTCCCAATGATGTTGTATGGACATGAGGCACAAGCTATAGGTAAAGGTATGTGGAGGAGGGTGGATGTGTAGGAAATGAAATGTTTGAAGACTATGTGATGTGAGGTGTATAGATCAAGTAATTAATAAAAGAGTAAGAGAGGTGTGGTAATAAGAAGAGTGGTTTAGAGAGCTGAAGATGGTGTGCAGACATGGTTTGGACATGTAGAGAGAATGAGTGAGAAAAGTTAACAGAGAGGATGTATGTGTCAGAAATAGGGGAGACTAGAAGAGGAAGACCAATATGGAGATGGAACAAGTTTGAGTGACTTGGGCCTGAACATGCAGGAGGGTAAAAGGCTTGTATGGGATAGAGTGAATTGGAACGATGTGGTAAACTGGTCGAACTGATGTCAGTGGACTGAACTAGGGCATGTGAAGTGGCCAGGGTAAACCATGAAAAGGTTTGTGGAGCCTTGTTGTGGACATGGAGCTGTGGTTTTAGTGCATTGCACGTAACAGCTAGAGAATAGCTGTGAGTGAATGTGGCCTTTCTTTGTCTGTTCCTGGAGCTATGTAGCTAACATAGGAAATGGCAGACAAGTATGAAAATAAGGTTTATATGTGGTTGAATTTAGGGATATTCTTTAAAAAACAGCTGAAGAGAAGTGCAGATCCGGAAGCAGGGAGTGACATTGTGAAACAACAGCATAAAAGAGACGGGTAAGAAATACAAGCTATACCAGAGAGACAGGTAAGAAATACAGGCTATACCAGATAATAATGCAGTAGGTTAATAGTGGGTGAAGAGGATAGAAAAAAAATGAAAACAGGAAAATGTGACAACAAAGAAGAAAGTAGAGAGATGTTAAGATTTGTAGAGAAAGGGTAATTAAGACTGAGAAGAAGGCTTATTCTATATTTTTATGCACTGAAATAGCTTGAGGACAAAATGAGAGTGAATAATGTTCGAGGAGAAAGTTTGTAATATAGTTAGTGGATTGCAATCCAAGCCTTAGATTTTGTGCAGAAGATGGAATAAGTATATTTAGAGTTGAAACACCCATAACAGTGCTCACAAATGTTTGACTGCTGCCAGCAAGAGGGGTAGCTCATATAATAGAAAATTGGTCACTCCCTTGACTCTTGCTCATTTAAGGCTTGTTCCTCCACCAACACCTGTCCTAAGAGTAAACCAGTTGGTAGTTGGTTGCAGGCAGCAGATTCCTAGGGTAGAATTATTTCCGTCATGAGTGTCACAGAAAGTCTTCTTTGGATCTACATTCACAATAGCTCTTTTCATCATCTCTTCTGAAGGCACTTTTATCTTTTCTTGTCTGTCTTTATGTAGCTTCTGTGCAATTGTTACTGACACCCTCTAGTTCTCATATTCGAATTTCTCCACCAATGATCTTGCACTGACTCACTTGCACTCAAACATCTTTTCAAACCACTCGTCTTTCATCAACAGTGTTGTACTGTAATTTTTAAGAAGAGATGCAAGGTTCTTCCTTAAGGAGATGACTACTACATTTTTTTTCACATAGTTGCTTCTTGCTCTGTAAGACAACATCAGAAATGAAAGAGAGGCTTTACTAAAACTTCCACTATCTAGCTTTCATTTATAATGTAACAAAACTATGAGCTTTCAAACCCCACTGATTATTCCATGGTTTACCATGACTCCTTCATATTCTCTGGTTCAGCTTAGTGACAGCATGTTACTCCTGTGCATGCCTTTCATCTCTCAAAATTTTCAGGCCCTAATACCCCAACGTCTCCTTTACTTCTTGGTCATCTCTCTTTCTCTCCATTTCAAACACTTAGGAGGTCATCTTAGTCACTCTTTCTTCATATATCCTTCCTTTGTGTCCAGCATATTTCAACATGCTCTGACCAGTTCTGTCAGTCATTCTGCACATACTACCACACCTCTCATTCTGTTTATTTCCTGTCATTGTCAATCCCTACATAATCAACCCACCTCACTCTTTTCCTCTGGCATTTCATTTCCAATGTTTCCATCCTCTTTTTGTTTCCAAGGCCCAAGACTCACTTCCTTAAAACACTGTCACTACTGCTATACCTTTAAACATACCTAACGTAGCCCTAACAAACACTGGCCTTTCCTGTCACATACTCCCTGATTTACCCAAGAACTTAGTTCCTCTTCTCTCCTTTGACTCATTTCCGCCTCCATGATTCCATCCTCTGCCACTCTTAGATACCAAAAGCACTCCATTCCATTTCCTGTAGGTCCTCTCTGCTCAGAGCTACACTCAGATCACCCTATCTCAGCTCTTTGTTGTACCTCATAACTTCACGTATGTTCACAGATATTCTCAACTTTTTCCTCTCACACGCTCTCCAGACTCCCTGACCAGTGCTCATAAGTATCAAGAGAACAATAAATAGTTTTCATTGCCTCTATAGTTAATTAATTTCCTCTGTGGCTTAGAATGCCACAGATTTTTGTATGCTTTTAAACACTGAATTTACATGGATTTTTTAAACTTTTAAAGAGACCTGATAACTATCTTTAATTTCTGTAACTCATTTCCATACAAGAGGGTTGAATCAAGTGAATACAGCCAACCCACTAGTCATTTGCATCCTCAACCCATGTCATGTATGCTAAAGTGAAACATGATTTCCACACTAATACAAGGCTTTTTTTTCTTCTATTCATCACTTTATTTCTCAGATAAGACTTAAATTTATTGCATTTTATTAGGGATCATTACTCTGACCTTTACATTTGAAGCATCTCTTAGTTTAAACACTTCTCTTCTTCTGTCCATTTCTTGTATGATTTACCTGTTCTCCCTCATCTGTACTTTTATATATATTTGACTAACACACCACTTGCCATAGTTTTTTATTATTCAATCCCTGAACCCCTTTTATAGGGCTCCAGCAATTGCAAGGCTGCAATACAATCAGTAGTAGGGAAATGGTAGACTGTTTTGGAGTGAGTTTCTTTGATTAGATTTAGACTGTATTGGAGTTAGTTTCTTTGATTAGATTGTCCTCTATTCATCCTTTGACAGTGATACAACATTGTCAAAGTAACCTAATGCAGGGGGTGTCAGGGAACACCTCAACTGCAGTATAATGTATGTGATCGTACCATGGCTTCCATTCATGCCTTTCAGTGATTGTTACTTCACATATCCACACATTCTCTCTCTCTCTCTCTCTCTCTCTCTCTCTCTCTCTCTCTCTAGGCCAGACCACCTTATTTTTTTTGACCTTGGGCTATTTAACTCCCTCTCTCTTTTTCTCTCCCCCCCCTCCATACTTAATTGTTATCGTAAACAAGTATTAGAGGTCATCCTCATCTTTCAGATGTTCACCTTTTAAATTGACATTGCACAGCGACAACACATCTTTGAAAAAAAAGAATAGAATATTAATTTTACTTGTTCCTAATTTCAACATCGTCATTTTACATGCATCATCATAACAACCTACCATTGTTTCCAACTTCTCCTTTGATATATCATACAGCATAATGTCATTTTCCTGCAACTGTGCTGACTGCTCCACTGTGTTACTGTAGTATATCACTCTCATTGTGCCCATTTTCATGTCTCAGTGGAACTTTTTAGCTTCACCTTTTCCACTGGGACATGGATGCATTCAAAAGTACTGTAATGGTTATGCACAAAGCTGTTAACCTGACTGCTGATGGACTGTCTGACTGAAGGGATGTCTCAGATGTTTATCTGTTCTCTGTCTAGTACTAATAGGATATATTAGAAATGGAAGAGAAAATATTTACAGCATTCAGAAGTCTTTGAACGTAGTTATGAATATGATGATTATATAGAATGGTTTTAAGGTGTGTTTGGGAAACTTTGTAGCAAAAGGGAAATAGACCTGTGAAGAGATGATGACTTACATCAAATGTGGCGTTGAATTGAATGATTGTTATGTTCATTTATGATGAGGACAAAGTGGGGGTTTTCTGTCTCTAAAGTTGTGTGGTCAGATTAGAGAAGATACATCTGTTTGAATGTTTTGGGGAAATGAACTGAAATGTAATAAGATGGGTGGTTTTTGAGGTTTTGCCTCTGCTAATGAGCTCTCTATTAGAAGATGGAGGCTGCTACAATAACTGTGTGGATGTCCAGTCAAAGAACAGAATGAGTTTGCCTTTTTTCTAGGAGACTCAGATTGTGAATGATAATAGTAAGCAGAAGATAGAGTAGGCTCAGAATGTTTCATCTGTGAATGAATTTTTAGCAAAAATTCAAGAACAAAAGCTACAGTTTATTTAGAGAAGCAAAAATTCAAGAACAAAAGCTACAGTTTATTTAGAGAAGATTCTGCCATGGTACTAAACTTTACACAAAGTTGTTTGAAAGCTTGGTAATTATACTGAGAGTCCTAGGATTGTCACAAAAGAAATTAAAATTTTTAGGGAAGTTAGTTTGAGGTGATGTACAAAGATATACTTTCAGATTTTTCACATAATCACAACCTTTTCCATTTTATTGGCATTATCAAGCTTTGCTCTTTCTTTTAGCAGAGGCCAGACAAACCTGCACTTCCAGAAAAGCCTAGCCTGATGAATCGCTCAACGATACTCGTGGACCACTCCAAACCACAGATTCCTGAACGTCCTGCAGTGGTGGCACAGCGGCCACTTGCCAATAGTCCCACTGTTGCTGGCCAGGCACAGCTTGCAGTATCAGGTGACTATGATATGGAATGTGCAATCCAGATTGCAGTATTCAAAAGCGTTGAAGAGTAATTTCTGTCGGTGAATTTTGTTTTCTGTTCTCTTAAAGTGAACCCTTCTTTTAATGAAGATTTGATGGGAAAGAAGTGTTTTGATTCCAAATACTTACTCAGATTTTTTGCTTTTTGGTTTATTTTGTTTTATTTACATGTAAATCTTTTTCTCTAGTTGCATATATAAATTGTTAAAGTTCCCCACATGTTTTAAAAACTTGAGTGTATGAAGATTTCAAATGTTGTTCTTTGTATGTAGAGGAACTTACAAAATAGTTTCTAGTATGTAGCATAAAAAAAGGTATGAAACTGATTGGTTAATTACAGTAGATTGCTGTTAAGGATGTTAAACATCATTATAAGGGTACTTTTTTATGATTTAGCAGCCTTTGTCTCATACACTCGATGCCAAAACTTTTTGAATTACAAAGTTTTGGTTGTTCAACTATAGACGACTAGAGGGATTATTGAATTTTCATCATGCCTTTCATTTATATAATGTGTACTTTCTGTGCTGTATTCTATATCCTCTAACTAAGCATTGTGTAAAACCAAGCATCCATCTATATAATAAACATTTTTTTCTGTAAAACATGATAATGAATTTTTTTTGTGAATCTCTCTCTCTCTCTCTCATATATATATATATATATATATATATATATATATTTATTTATTTATTTATTATACTTGAGCGCTGTTTCCCGCGTCAGCGAGGTAGCGCCAGGAAACAGACGAAGAAAAA
>JAYMFT010379835.1:0-20683 GCA_038088735.1 Panulirus argus | reverse complement strand
AAATATATATATATATATATATATATATATATATATATATATATATCATATGAGAGAAAGAGAGAGAGAGAGAATGGGAGGGGTGAAAAGAGGAAGACACGGTATGCGTAACCAAAAACCCGGAGGAAAGAATCAAGTGCGGTCATTAGCTGGGTCTGGAGCTTCTCAAGGATATGTCAGCGGCTCGTAAATTACTGGAGAAGACAGAAGTTGAAAAGAGAAGCAGAGTTCTGGGTCAGCGGAGCGTCGCAACCTCACTCTAGGTATGACGGAAGCATATCCTTCAAGTCCGTCGAATTCAGGAAAAAAAAAAAGTCCCTGAGTTAAATGTGACACTAATTTTGGCTATAATGATTAGCTTGACATGACAAAAGCAGCTGCCATACTGAGTCAAAGTAGATAAGATGATGATCAGTAACTCAGCGTTTAGCCTCTCAAGTCTGAATGCAACCACTTTCAGAGAAAAGAATTATGACAAGGAGGAATTATTCTCCAGACTCAGGCTAAATTTGTGATTATCGGGTTCACCCATCTTCGCTATACTCTAATCTTATCTACTACACCCCCTAGCTTCAATGCACACTTAACTATCCTTTACACTGAACCCTACGAGTGAGGTCAAAGGCCATCTCCATTTCAATTTCATCTTCACTAACCTTTCTCTTCGCTTCTTTCCCCAAAACATCTTCATTATAGACTTATTATCTTCACTACACCTTCATCGTCACTATAATTCTATTTACCTTGAGCAGACAGAAAAATCAAGTGATATATAAATCTTTAACATAAAACATAGATACAAAGAAGTGCCGAATTCGACCTTTTACATACAAAACCATCTGAAAACAAATTCTCTCTTATGGGATGTGTGACGCAAAAAACAAGATTTTTCTCCAAAAATAAAGGCATTGTTTCCTCAGGAACTTTCTTCAGGACTTTGTCAGTGGTAAAGCGGAGAGAGAGAGAGAGAGAAAGAGAGAGAGAGAGAAAGAGAGAGAGAGAGAGAGAGAGAGAGAGAGAGAGAGAGAGGAAGGGAGAAGGTATGCAAAAAATGCGGAGGCAACGAGGCCAATATCCTTCGGCTCTGCCTGTGAAAGTATTCATGTTTCCCTGCCGTTGTGTCAGGGATAAGAAGAAAGTTTTTTCTTTCAAAGGATTCTGAGCCGTGATGGCCATGGCCACAAGAACTGGCTGTTACCAGGGCGGAGGCCGAGGGTGTAGAGAGGAGAGTGGGGAGCCACGTGGTGTTGGAAGGGAGGAAGGATAGGGAGCAGGAAGAGCTGGAGGGGAGGACAGCCAGGGACCGGGCAGGATAGGAAGTGTCCCTACCCTTACTTGGAAGTAAGAAAATGTGTCTAAAACCGAGATCTCAAGACGCACAAGAAGGGCAGAGTCCGCCATCCACATACTTACTTGGGTTTCCTTTGCCGTCATCCTCCTCGAGCTAGGAAGACCAGGAGAACGACTGACTGATAACATGGTAGGTATTCCATGGGTGTTTAAGCATCTTACACTAATAAGGTTCTTAGTCACCTTTCTAGGTCAACGAGACTTTCTTGTTCTTGTTACGTTAATTCTCTTTCACTATAGTTCTCGTTTATGTTTCATCTAGCGCATGGCCTCGATAAGGACTTGTGTCTGTGACTCGAGCCGACGATACAGACGAAGAAAACTCGTCTCAGTGCGAGAACCTGTGAAATTTTTAGTGTTACTTCAATTTTCTTAATCTTCCCTTAAACAGCTCACCCCCCATTGACCCCTTAAACAATAACACTCCAAATGTCTTCAGGTCATGAAACCCGACCCTCCAACCTACGGCCAAGGATGAGTCTTCACTGCCTTGTCTCCAGCCGCCTGAACTTGACCCAACGTTTTAATATCAAGCGCGTTATTTTTGGTAGAAAAATTCCACTCACAATTCTTTTGTGAGTTAACGTTGTCGGTTTTCTAATTTTCAGACTTTTTCTTTTCTTTTCTAATAATGATGAAAAAATTCTAAATATTCATTATGGTTCTTTCCTGCGCTGTCTCTCTCTTGCATTATTTCATTTTCATTCTATCTCTCCTTCTCCTTTGCTTGAGTCCGTAAAGAAACTCATTAGAAATATTTGCCGTTCTCTGCAGCATTTTTCAGTCATGGCAGATCTATATTCCAGTCCTTCTTGGACTAAAATATTTTCGTTTTACCACAGTTACAAAAAAAGAAATAAGAGTATAATGATAGTCACAATATATCATCCTTAGCTGCTCATTAGCCTTTTCGAGCAAATTTCAGGGTTTCCTTCTTCTTTTCTATATGAGCTTAAATGAATCCTACATTTTTTGTTTATCATTTATTTAATTTGCCTACCTATTTATTTTTTTTTCTGGCTGTACTTATACTGATTCATTTCTAGTATATGTTAATGATAGTCTTCATCAAATCAAAGAGAAAGGGAGAAGAGGAAGACTGGGAGACAAATAAATATAATGGAAGAGAAAGAAGAGGAAATAAAGAGACAAGAGAGAGAGGGAAAGATAATGAGAGTGGTGGACACAGGAGGCCACTGGGACGAAAGAGGAGAAAGAAATATTACGTGCGGTCATTAGTTGGGTCTGGAGCTGCTCGAGGATATGTCAGCGGCTCGTAAATTACTGGAGAAGACAGAAGGCGAGAAGAGAAAGACAGAGTCCTGCGTCCGCTGGGTCAGAGGAAGGAACCAATCTCATCCCAGGTATATTGGGAATGTCTCTTTCAAACTATTAGAATCACGAAAATGTTCACCTCTTAAGAATGTGACCAACTTTGGGTTTACTGATTACGCTGGCGTGAAAGGTACAATGAGAGTTTCCTCTGGTGGGCAAGATAATAATGACACATAGTTACTCTACCACACAATGGCAATGGAGTGGATATACTGACCATTCAACACTGTGACCACTCAGGGTTCACCGTAAGAATGACCAGTTATGTGATCAAGTCACTGATTTATAAAAGAAACGAATAAGGAAAGGTCCGTTGCCACGGTCACGCTAACTATGCTATCGAAGCATCGCCCGAAAATACAGAATGTAACTTATGAAATGTAAGAAGAAAGAACGCACAAGTTATTTCCAGAAATATACGAGTTGCTTCTCCAGAAACTTTCTTCAGGGCTGGTCGATGCAAAGGCATTAAAGCTCAGCTGGCGGGAAGGAGAGAAAGAGAGAAAGAGAGAGAAAGAGAGGAGAGGTGGATGTGACGAAGTAAAAACAAAAAGGAAGTTGAGCAGCGGGATGAAGGCAGATTAATGAAGTAAACAAAGAAGTAACAAAAACAGTGCAGACGGGTTTGCTTGTTAAAGTGGTCATGTTTACTTACTATAAAAATGAAATCTTGTGAAAAGATTTCAATTTCTAAAAATGAAAAGCGCATGACTGTGCATTTGGAAACACACAGAGACACGCTCAAAATAGTTTAAAGAATCGTGACCGTTTCAGTAGCTCCCACAGAAGCAAAAACAAATCGACTGGAGTTTAAGATATTTATGGCCACAAGAACCGGCTATTACCAGGGCGGAGGCCGAGGGTGCAGACGGAGGGACACATGGTGTGGGAATATGTGTAGTGGTGCTGGAGGGGGAGGAATGCCGGAGACCGGCGGGCAAGATAGTGGGCCTGGAGGAAGGACGGCCAGGAATAGTGGTGCTGGAACTAGGTTAGGGAGGAGGGGAACTTCCGCCGTGCTGGAAGACAGGGAGTGTAAGACGTATGAAACTGATGCAGTTTTCATCGAAGAAAATATATTTAAGAAATTATCATATAGCGGGTAATCGAGCAACATCTACAATGTATGCACAACAATTCATCGATTGGTGGCTAATGACCAAATCTAGCGTTTCAAGCAAGTATAGGTGGCTAGGCTGCAGGAACGCAAGGGCGCTGGATTACTTTTCATGACGCGCGTCACACCGATAAGATTCCAATTTGTCATGTCCTGTGGACGGAATGGCAGCAGGTCTCTGTGTGGCTCGTCGTTCAAGAAATCTCAGGCGAATATTAGGAGGAACTCGTCTGCTTCTCTGTGCAGGCGGGTAGTACAGACTCGTAACTGCGCGATCATCTTGACGACTGTTGCCACAGCTCAAACTGATAAGTCCTTTCAGTCTGTTTGGACTGTCAGACAGTAAGCTCGATCAGCATCACTGGGCAAGAGAACTCTCCTCCTAGTTAGGGAAGGTAACACGTGCTTACAGCGAGTTCCTCCAGTGGTATTTAAACCCTGCTGAGCACAGAGAGTATGTGGAAGAGGTAGGATGAGCGTGGTGTAGAGATTCTCACATGATGCTCACATGACATACCAAAAACGGCCAGTAGTCTGCGGCTATTCACCACAGGAAAGCTACCACCATCCATAGTCACTGTCAGGTGAACCATGGGTGCTTTGCCAGTGATCACATGACACACTGCGATGTTCATCACGTTGTTATTCTCTTCGGTACACGAGCACAGTTGCTTGGTCCGCTGCAGGCCACTTCCTCAGCTTATGAACACGCGTGAGTGGTGTGTTCCGAGGTGCTGTCCTCAGCCTAAGGGTACAGCTCTGCGCTCTGCTGCAGGTTCCCTCCTCAGCCCTGGAGTATAGATTTGTGGTCTGCTACAGTGATGTCCTTTGTGCCATAAGTGCAGCTGTGTGACCTGCTGCACGATGCTGTCTTGAGCCTAGAAATAACTGTGTGGCTCGCTGTATGGTGATGTCCTCAGCCAAACATTCGATATCGGATGATATGCAAATGCTGAAGTCGTCAACATAATGAAGACACTTTTAAACGTTGCACAACATCCTTTTCCATGACCAGGGAAGTGACACCCGCCATCACTGCAGCAAAAAAGCACAGCCCTCGTTTTATTTCCGTCCTTTCTTACGTTGTCTCTGCCTGAATAAACTTTGATATTTTGTAAAGTTTCTGGAAGTCTTAAACCGCACTGCTGTTTACCATGATTTGTTTTTCTTTTTCTATCATTTATTTCATTCCATCGTTCTATCATTACCTTGCTTCTCTTATCGTATGGGAATGAATATCATTATCCTATAATTGGGTTTCTAATTAATCTAAATAGATTATCACTTTCAAAAATCTATATCTGAATAGGAAGCGGTTGGACCTTAGAAATTATGACGTAATTAATAGCAATCTGTTAAATGCCTTTGTTTCCGTATTAGTTATGAGGCCAGGGTACAGTGGGCCTGGTTCCTTCACTACCTGCCTCTCTCTGTCCCTCTCTTGTATTTCATTTAAGGTCCGGCTTCCATGTGGACTTTTATAAAAGGCCGGCGCCTTCGGTGTTGAAAAACGGAGAAAGAAAGGAACTTTTTGTCCTTAATCCTAAGCGATGCACGTCTCAGGACACCCCCTGTCATAACCGTCCATACCTCTACACCTTCTAAAGCCCGACCCTCAATCCTGCTTTAAAGTACGAGTCTTCATTGCTTTACTTCCACCCGTCTGAACTTGACCCTGACTTTTATACCAGACACGGAAGTTGTTCGCGGCAGGATTTGGCTCAGTTTTCGTGAGTAAACTTTATGACATTACTCAGTTTTGATATTCTGTTATGTCCTTTTATGATAACCACGGAAAAAGAAATTTGTAAGTAATCACTGGTAATTCATCATCTGACTTTTTAATGGATTTCGACCGTAAAGAAGCTCATTGAAAAACCTACCGACTTAGAGGATACTTTCCGATCATGGCAAGTCATGGTTCCAGTCCTTCTTCATGTAGTAACATTGTCTACTTTTAGTCTACATTAGTTATATTTACAGAAAGTGTTACTGTAGTATTCATCAATGCATCACTCTAAACGGCTCATTTGCCTTTATGAGGGAAATTCATATGAGTTATGCTGATGAAGATCTTCACACCACAAAGGCTGAAGGAGGACATACTAAGGGGACTTGAAAAAGAATGTCGCCAACGGGCAAGGTTGACGGTAAGCACTTGAAAATCTAGAGTTACGAATGAAGAAAGACTCGTGTAAGTTACGTATTTCCGATTGTTATGTGAGAGATGGAGAGTGTGTGTTTGTGGCCTAGATGTCGGCAATCCACGTGTAGGTGAGGCAGAACAAGACAGCAACCTGGGTCAAGAGAAGAAAAGAAAGACAGGAAGAAAATAGAGAATAGAAAAACAAAACAGAAAAAGATAGATTGATATAAACAGAAATAGAGTAGTAAAATAGTTGTAGTTGTAGTTGTAATAATCGTGGTTATAGTAGTAGCGGTAGAAATAACAGTAGTGGTAGTAGTAGCAGAAGGAATAGGCTACAATATGCCAAACCATAACACCACTTGGACGAGGAGGAGAAAAAAAGGAACGCTTGGCCATTTGTTGGGTCTCAAGGTACTCGAGGGTGTGTCTCTGACTCATAGGCAGGAGGTAAAAAGGGAAAGAGACAGGGTCTCACATCCGCAGGATCAGCGAAAGGACTCGCTCTCTTCCAGCTATGAAAACTTGGTCTCCTTAAAGCTATCCAGATGAGCGTTTCCATGTCTTAAGGAAGACACCAATTTTGAGTTCGTTTACTACCATGGGACGATGAGGATATTGCTAGTTTCCTTTTGATGGTTCTAAACACGGCCACCTAGTGACTACCAAATTGAGTCAAAGTACAGGATATAATGACCATTAAGTTTAGTGACCACTCAACGCTAAGCTTTTCATCTGTAAACCTAACCAGTAATATCACCACGCCACTGCTTTCGTTAAACGAATTTTGTGGAGTTGCAAAGGTCCGTTACCAGACTCAGGATAAATCTGTAATTGCCAAGCATCAGGCAGACACAAAATCTAACCGGTGGGATTGAGACGCAAGAACGCAAAAGATTTTTTTTTTTTTCAAAAATACACGTTTCTTCTACAGAAGCTGCCTCCACGGCTGGTCGATGCGGAAACATTTATATTCAAATGTCGGGAGAGAGAGAGAGAGAGAGAGAGAGAGGGGAGGAGGGAGGGAGCTGGCGTGATGGTCAGATATGAAGCGAGAGGAAGGCTGCACAGCGAAAGGAAGGCAGGAGAAAGAAATTGGGCAAACAACGAGGGAAACGTCGTGCGGCTCTGCCTGTTAAAGTGGCTGTTTTCTTGCTGTTGCCCCGGGGGGGGGGGTGGAAGACAGTCTTTTGAAAAGATTTTGTGTTGTGATTTGTAAAATCAAGACAAGTAAGGCTTTGCGTATACAAATACACATCGACAGGCTCGAAAATTTCTAAAAAGAATCGGGACTGTTTCAGTGGCTTCCACAGAAGCAAAAACAGATTGACTAGATTTCCAGATTTTTTTATGGAGACAAGACCTGGCTATAGCCACTGCGGAGGACGATGGTGCAGACAGGAGGACGGAGGAACACATGGTAGTGGGAATATCTGAAGTGGCGCTGGAAGTGGTGAACGGCCTGGGACAGGGGAGGATACTGGCGCTGGAGGGAAGGACAAGCAGGGACCAGGTGGGATACTGCTGTCCACGACTGGGCCAAGGAGGAAGGAAGTATGGCAGGATGACAGGCATACAAATCAGTACAGTCTGTTTGACAAAAACCGATGTGATCACAGTGTTTCCACAAATAACGAAAATCGGCAATGGTGCAAATGCATGTTAAATTCCATTTGCCATGAAATAACTTTAGACCGAGAACTAAGTCAAGCTCACCCCGGCAGGAGTAATTTGATTGAATTCAAGAAAACAGCGACACAAGGATGCAGGTATTCTTTTTACAGTGTGCGTCGCATCGGAAGGACTGTAGACTGTTATATCCTGAGGTTTACTTCGCGTGGTTGAGGTGGCAGGAGGTCCCTGTGTCACCTATGGTCTTAGAGAACTCGTGCAAGTGTCAGGAAAAAGTTCTCTTATCCTCGTGCAAGCATGTGTAGCAGTGTAGACTGGTACCCTCTCCCTCTTGCGTCTCGGTGCTCTCGCCTACTGGGGTCAGGTTTTGTCCAATAAATGCAGTCTGAATTTTGACCGTAATTGGCTAGAATGCACGTTATGATTCAGAACAAACTTGGAATGACGTCATACGAAATGTCAAAATGCAAATCTCACGTGTCTAATCTTAGGTACGCCAGGACAGCTCAACAAAAATGTTTGTCTATAAAGAAGAGTAGAGAGGCGCAGGAATTAACGGATACCAGTTAAGGGCACTGGTGACATCTGGTGGACCGGTCAGCCAATTAAGTGATCACATTTATTGCCATTCAGGCAATCGTGACCTCATTCATCGGACGGTACTTGTTGCCTATGAAAGTAGCGATAGGGAGCCAGTTTACTAGATGCGAAGGCTCTTAATAAGTGCTATTGTAGCTGAAGCTAATTTTGATGGGTCTCCGCTGGGCCCTCTCAGTTTATTGCAGCTGTTGCACTGTAAGCCTGACCCGAAACATCGGGGAACAGCGCAATGTTACTGGTTGGGCAAAAGTGACGTAAATTTCGCAAGTTTCTCAAGCGGTGTCTTAAAGCTATTGAGCACATGGGGCATGCGAAGGAGGCGGAATTCCCTTGACGAACCGTTCATCACGCGTTGCTTCCATCAGCCCACAGTTGGGCACGGCAGGGAAGCTGCCGGTACCATCCAGAGTCGCCCAGAGATTCTTGCTTAGGGTCAGATGTCGCCTGCTGATGTTTTGCAGAATGTTGTTCTCTGCAGCACAGCTGTGCGGCCTGCTGCAGGACGATGTCCTCATCCAGTGCTCTAGTTTGCCGTGCGTTAGTATTCTCTCCTCAGACGGTTATTCGACCGGCAACAATGGTGACGTACTTAGCGAATTGCAAGCGCTTGTGCTTGTCGTTTATGGCAACGTTAATCAAGGCTTGGATGTTATGCTGTCTTCATTGTAGGAGGGAGAGAGAGAGAGAGAGAGACTATACGTTTCAAGTTTTTGAATATCAATTCCGTCTGAACGAACTTCAAACTTTTTCAAGGACTCTAAAGTCGCCACTTTGTTTTCGCTTATCTATTCCATTACGTTGCTCCGCTTTATCGTTGCTTTCTCCTCTGTTTCTCCATACTTGATTGAAGATGATCATCCATTATGTGCACTTTAATCTTTCTAGATATTTTGTTTTCTCAATCTGAGATATCTGAATGTAGATCGCAAGCCGCAGAACCTTAGCATATGATGAGTGAATAACGATACGTTGATAGATGCCTCTGTCCCAGCCATTGTACTGATTAGGAGGCTGTCACAAACACGTTTTATTCCGAGCCAGGCACTTGTTATGGGTAGTGTCTCGGCGTCCCTCTTGTACCAGACACTTGTTCCGCTCCGCGCGCTTGCTCCCACCGAAACAGTTCCCCAGCGGCTCAGCGTCCGTCAGGCGTCACATTACCTGACGCTAAACTGTGAGCAGCGTTGGAGTACAGGTACCCTTCCCGTCGTCACCACAGAAAACCACCGACCCACTGTGGTGGTGCTTGGGCACTGCGGTCTACAAGTGATTGCCTGGGGTTGCTTTATGGCAGTCGGGGTTGAAGTTATTTTCTTTCCTTCCTTGTCTCTTTCTCCATGACGGAGACTCCAGTCACCCACGATAGTCCTCATCGAGAAGAAAAGCAGATGTCGAGTGCAGGGAGGGAACTGGACGTGGTGATCTGGAATCTGGACACTGGGGATAATAATTTGTTCCGGCTCGTTGAGAATGGTAAAGCTGAGGTCTGAGACAGCGCTTCCATCTGTGGGAGAACTTCCACCATTCGTTAGGTTAGGTGTACATCGAATGATCATAACGTACAAGTGTATCTACCGGTGTAGTGACGGGTGTAGCTGGTGTGTCCTCCTACATCAGCCGGGCCCAGCTCACTTCTGGGTGAAATGCCTCTTGGAACAATGCTTACTAAAGGGGTGAAACGAGCGCCTGCAAGACTTATAGTAGGACGTGGGTCTCCCAACCTGAGTTATTGCACTCACTCTCTCTTTTCTTCCTTTGTCTTATGTGTCTGTGCGTCCGTTTGTCCCTCTGCCTCCTCCTTCCCTCCCTCCCTCCCTCTCTCTCTCTCTCTCTCTCTCTCTCTCTCTTTCTCTCCCCATAACCAAGCCATTACTTCTTACAAATCTCACGAAACGCTTTCATCCATCGATTTTCTCATCTCGCTGCTCCTGTCAGCGCAACAATCTTTTATGAATAATTTTACATCTCATCTAAATCTACTTACACTTGGCTCCTCCCCGCTCGTAAAGAGTTGCTAAAGATAATCATGGTATTCTGTAATAAGGAGATTAGCTTTATAATTCGGATCTATCTGAAATAAACGAAAAAAGTTTTGAAATTCGTTAAAAGTTTATCAGTTGTGATCAGTCTTTGATAGATGTAAATACCAAAGGAAGAGAATTTCACTCCATGGAATTAGAAGCATCTAATAAAGTCATTACACTTTTAAACTGCCTTGTATCAAGCCGTTAGTTAGTATGGATACTTAAGTGGAAAATGAGTTTACATTTCTCATTCAAAATGCTTGAAAGTTGACCGCTCGGATTAAAACTGTTTAACTTCATGATACATGTTAGAGGATAGAAGAACCTCACGGCTGCTCAAGCTTCTTCTTGCGTCTTATTTATGGAAAGGATTGCTCTTGTGGAATTTGCCCAATTCTCCTCACGAGAATCACTCTGAGACAGTTGGCAACGTGATTTACCACAATCGAATGACAGAGTATGGGATCTGTCACCCTCAGACGCCCTAGAACGGGGTTTACCAATCTTAAACGATCGATAACTGAGATTGTGACTCAGACAAGTAAGAATTGGATTCATCACTCTCATAGAACAGAGAATTTCCATCACTCTGAACTGCCGAAATTGAATTTACTACTCTCACGCTGCAGAGAAACAGGGTTTAGCAGTCTTACACAGCCAAAAATATGACGTTCAAATTTCCGACTAGAGAATGGGATTTATCAAAATCAGGCAGCCAGAGTAGAATTCATCAATGGTAAACGCCTGGCGATGACATCAATCACTCTTAAACGGCAGACAATAGGATGAACTCATCTTCAGCGACCGAAAATTGCGTGTGTTAATGTTCGAGAATGTTGATTATGACTCCCAGACGATAAAGAATTGGGTTAATCATTTACAAAAAGACTTAGAATGGTGGCTGATCAATCTCAGACGGTTGAAACACATCTCTTAGACCGTCGAGGATGGAGTAAAGCAATCTTGGACGACTAACGGTAAGGATTTTGGATTTATATAAGGAATGTGATGTACCAGTCCCAGTCGTACTCCACCCGCGTAGCATTGTTATGATGACTGTCCATTCTCTATGGTTATTAAAGGTAGTTTACACTGTCTCAAACAATCTGGGACGGTATAAGAGTGTCTGAAACCAGAGAATTGTGTTTTGTCTTTACCAGACAGATCATAATCCCTCTGTAAGATAAAAATTACTTTCCACGTTACCTGAGAATTCTAATCTGCTTCATGTACGTGTTTGGGGATGGACATGTTTTTATGTTTGCTTACAGAATAACGACTATTGAACGTTCCTCCGCCATCTTCCCTTTAATTCAGTACTGTCATTACAGTTGGTGACAAGCATGATACGGTATAAAGTATACATGGATCACAATTTGCACGGGTGAGAAAATGAAATTCATTTGCACTGATCAGTACTATTTTCGTGAATTGACTACAATCATGTTCCATGAAAGATTTGTTTTGCATGCACAAATATTACATTTACAATAAGTCAGCTTAGCAGTGATGAAGACAACATACCAGGACGTTAGAAACACCAAAATAATCCTGAGAGATATTTCCTTGGTCAGATTCAGCCAAAGGTGCCACACAGGAAGCACAGACGGCACGGGTTGGACGGCACTGACCTCAGTGTCCAACTCTGCTCATCTGACCACCCAGCACTTCCCGCTGGGCTGAGTGACGATTCTACCAGTTAAAGTTCTGAAACCTCTAAAAGACTCTTTACAATAAAATATTTTTTTCTAAACTTAATATTTGTTAATGATCAAGATCCTTTTTTCATGGAGCTGCTCGCCTTTCTCGCATAAGGAACAGCCTAAGCCTCAGCCTCGGCCTTAGAAGGAAAATCCTCCCTTAGCTCCTTCTTCTATTCCATCCTTTTAGATGATGAGCATAAAAGAGATAGAGGGAGAGAGAGATCAATACTATTATACTTCTGGGGAACAGCAAAATGTGATTATCAAGCAGAAGAATTATACGTTGCCCAAGGAATATCTACATTTGTTTTATTGATGTGTCACGCAGAGAATGTTAGCCTAGGCGTGACATCATTCAGTGATTGAAGCTGACAATCGAAAGATAATCAATTCTTTTCCTTTTTAACCAATTTGCCTAATGTTACTTGTTCCTGTAATTAAGAAACACGTATGAGCCAAACCACGTAAGGAAGCTTATTCCCAATTTCTCATGAAACAAGTCTTCAAGAATTCGGGTGCGTTGCTGATTCTTCTCATAAATCAATTTTGCCTTCGTAATTTCTACTGATCATTGCACCTTTGTCAGTGACTTCTGATTACAAAGTTAATCGTCCCATATGTCTTTACCGAGTTTGTGTGTGTGTGTGTGTATAATTACCTACTGTTAAAAAGTATAGCAAGAATAACTCAAATATAACTCATCGTGGGGTAACATCGTCTCCGCAAAGCGAAGAGGCCATCAGCTTTCTACTTTCCCTGTACTCCATTTTCTGATCTTCCGTTCATCCTTTTCCCATACCTTCCAATTTGTCCCCTGAAAAAAAAATAAATTCTTCCCTCTGGTTAACAACAAACACTACTGTTACATTTTTTCTATGAAAAGTATTATAAAAGATATTGTTGTATCTTAACCAGGTAGCAATACTCACAGGCTACGTAACATCACCAGCTTGGATATAGCCTTGGGAAGGTTGAGGAGGAAACGGCGTAACTTTGGTCTTCCGACAAAGGTGTGTGTGTGTGTGACCCAGTATTGTGCGAGGCAACGAGTGAAAAACAAATGTTTGTTCTGTTTCGTATGTTGTATCAGCTGGTCTGACGCTTCTCTGCATATACGTATTCCTGGTAAATGTCGACATCTTCCACGCCGTTCACGCACCTAATGACTGTCGTGTGATATCGCATTTGTTTTGCGTAAACATTTTGTCATGCTGGTGCATGGCTACCCGGACTTAAATCCACCGTGCGGAGGGCTGCGGAAACCTTCAAACATGGTGAGGGAGGGAGGGAGGGAGGGAGGGAGGGAAGGCGCCTACCCAACACCGAGTGAAACAAGGCGAGAATTTTTAATTGGCCAGGTTGGCTGCAGCGCGAAAGCCTGGCGAGCTTAGGCTGTCTGGTGTATGAAGTGCCCAGAGCTTATGGTAGAAACTCTGCCGCTGGTTCGGTGCTAACCATTAGTATCCATGATAAAGATACAACATTCCATTAAAGGTAATCAAATTTTCTTCGTCTATGTACATATAAAATGGGATCTTCCAGCCTTTTCCCATTAGGTACACAGTAACCAACAGTAACGTTTTACCGATAAAGGAACACTGAAAAGAAATGATCATTTACATCCACATTGCTTTATTGGTACAGAATACCGTTGCTAACATCCGCACACTGCGGCAGTCAGACTCATGTATTACAAGAGCAAGATTTACCCGAGGTACACAGGAATATTTATCGTAATAACTGGAAGGAAAGAAATCATGACCTGCATAACGAGTGGGGTAGCATGAGCCTTCCAGGCCGCGATACTGACGCTGGACCTGCAGATAATCCCTTGAACACGATCTTTTCCTGCAGATCTTTTTTCATCGCAGTGGCGAATTCTGTGGCAAAACCCGATGGACAGATTTAAAAGTCCCAATATTCTGGCCTAGAAATTCCTTCCAGTATTTTTCCTTTTTTTTCAACGATGTGGTATTGTTACAGGTAACTGCTTCCTTAAAAGTCGACGTTTGATATGGCCCATCCAGTTTCAATATCGTATAAGAGTTTGTCTGATATATTTTTCCTGTTTTTTCGGTATCCGATATGGTGTGGAAACTGGTTCCTTTATGTTGTCCGTTATAGTTCGCATCAGACCCACGCCAGACATACTCAGCCATTGCTGTTAAACTTTGAAATGACGACGCCCGCACGAGGTAAATGATATGTTGGCGTTTTCTGAACTGGAGAGGGTGACAGTGAGTCTCAACTAATGGGTTGGATATGAAAATGATATATAAATAACACATAAGAATGATTTTCATTCGTTCACTTTTTAGGATTATTGTTTTCACTTTAGTGTGTCAGTATGTGTCGCCCACGCAACCACTGCTCGCGTGCCACACAACGCTGTTATGGAACGTCTGCTTTAATTACCTTCTAAGCCTAATTCCCGAAGCTCACGGCTACGCTGATGGCTTCTGATGAGGAGGAGGTGCCCGCCGGTGGCGAGGCAAAGATCAATCACCGCCTTCTCCATGTCAGGTCACGGGGAGGCTTGCGTTGTGAATCATACGCCTCTGAGTAAACTCACATGACAGACGCACAACACCACAGTGTTGCGTATGAAACTGGTTTACTGGTGAACGAATAGTTCTAGACGTCATTATTCATGTGAGAGTTCTGGAAGTGATATTCCTCACTCAAAACAATTAAGTATCACGCGCAAGGTTTCGCAAGCAGAACAAAAAAGGTCGACTATCTTTCTTAATGGGTATATTACACATCCTGGGCAACAAAAGCTGCTAAACCCTTTATAAAGCATTGGTTCAGTCACAAATCGAATATGATTCACTGCAGTTGCGTGTTCCCCTCCCATCTCAGTTTGCTTGGTGAAGCAGATGACGCAGGACCGAGGTTCATCTTTACTTAGGCTGACCTGAACTGAGGTATACGAACACATCTATTTTTGGAAAAGTTCTGTAAATTAGATTTGTTTAATAGGAAGTCAATTAATGAACGAACTTCATCTTTATCAATATTCATAGTAGTAAAAAGTCCAGGCTTTCAAAAATATAGTACTGTTACATAAGGACTTTCTCCTTATCACAATGTCTCACATGGGCAGCCAGTGTAAAGCTTTGAAATGAGTTGAAATATGATACCAGAACTAGGCTTACACACACACAAAAAAAAATAACGACAGAGAGGACTTCTCTATATCCTGAACTACTCCTTAAAAGCTACTAATCTGCTAAGGTACAAAGTCAAAGAGAGAGAGAGAGAGAGAGAGAGAGAGAGAGAGATGAACAAGTTACAAGGGGACAGAGAGAGCGACAACAAGGTAGAATAGTTTCAAGTTTACCAAAGCGAGCAAAGTGTGATGGAAGGGAAAATGAACAAAAGGCAGTATTCAAAACGCGTGTTTACTTTAACGATTATATAATGGAACGTGGTTGAGGCGCGCAGTAAATATTCACTAGTCATTTCCTGGACTTTATGAATACGAAACCTGTTTCTGATGACTGGCGTGGAGTGCATCCGCACCCAGAATGTGGCAGACTGTAGGTAGACCGTAAATTTGGCTAAAGACCAGTATCTGTTTTGATGATCCATGACCTACCACCTCGTGGGATCCACTTGTCAGTGTTAAGTCTCATCGAACCGTTATGAAGGCTTGTTCACATGTACCCAGCAGATGCAATTTCCTGTTCTTCTCTAATGAAGTTCTATAGTGGTTAATACTTGGCCTCCATGTTGCACCAGGAGACAGCCGAGTGACAGAAGAGAAGACGTTTGTTAAATGTTTATCCTGGAGAGGAAGAGGAGGTCTGGCTTGAGGGTGGGGTTGCTCCGGCAGTGCCCTGGGCAATGCCTTGGTCATGATGACCCGGGATGGCACTGTAGCAGAGACGTGGGCGGTGCCCTGGTAAATTCAGTAGTTAAGCTCCTCAAAGTTAGTAATATAATAGGATTTGCACTTAAGGTACTTGTGGCGAGGTGAGGAGGACCAGGCAGAGGAAAGCCGAGGCTCCCAGGAGGCCAATTAAGACACCATAGGCTAGTTGGTCTGGTGTACTTTGTATATGCCTATCCAAGGCTTTCCGACACATCCCTTCCATCTCGTCCTCAAACGTAGACCAGACGTCACTGGCTCATACTCAAATGCTGCGACCGTCAGCGCTGCCAGGACCCTGACGAGCCCATCAACAGGAGACGTGATTGAGTAACCACACAGCTGCGACCAACCGTGACGTGACTACTACACGCTCGCGCTGGCCCCGAGAGCTACCACCACCACTGGGGAGGGGGAGGGGGTACTGAAGCTACTGGAAGCAAAGTGATAGTCGTCCAGTTTATCTTATCGTGAGAACATGCAGCATAAATTGCCGAAGACCGTTAGAAAAAGATTCATCGTACCATACTGAGGCAAATTTACGCACATCATTTCAGCTAAAGTCAAAAACGTGAAATCATCTTGAAACTCTTGCTCATATGATGAAGACGGATAAGCTACTAAGAATGTATCTATTTCTTTATACTGATAGGCTATCGTATATTCATAACACACGTTGTGAACTTTCGATGCCAGCAAAGGCTATAACTCTCACGATCACACAACAGGCCATAACCAAGTAAAGTACCGGTCTACACACGTGACAGCAGTAGTCTCGTTATCACACGTGAGAACGGACCGTCAATAGCACAAGGGCTGGCCCTATGCATCATGATACTGAACCGTAAACAAACAACACCAGTACTCACGTAAGGGATATTCTTTGCCTATCGAAGTGTTCCATGAAGGTATTTCTTTAAAGGAAACAACTTACCCAAGATATATTATAGATTGGGAAAATCTGCGAGAATTCATTACCAACGATTTCGTCTAAGGCAATGTGTATATTCTCTACCGCAAGTCTGACACTGTGCAAAGATTTCATTGCTACTTTGCCCAAACTGACCAGGAAAAGGCTGGCGTAAGTACTCGAAGTATTCTCGCTGCTGCCTCTTCATTGTGGCTTTAACTTTTGTCGTATTAATCATCAGAAGAGCTGCTCACTGACTCAAAAAGGTCTATGATAGCCATTTTAGTAAAGAAGAGTCAGCTCCTGTTCTGACGATAATGAGCCACTATACCGCCCTCGGCTGACACCCAGCGATGCTAAGGCAAGCGCGACCATGCACTGCCTTATACACAGTCAGGCACGTGGTAGAAGGTGACTGAACAAGTTTGAGGTACATTAAGGAACGTGATCTGTTTAACAATGTCCGAGGCCTTTGAGGAATTTAAAGCTGATATCTGTGCAGCCCTTCATATATCATTAATGACAATGATGTGTAAAGTAGGAAAAGTGTAATAGGAGTTACGATGTTTACTGCTCTTTATTTACATTTAAGTCTAGATGTGAAAATCTCCGATACACTGAGAAAACTACATGATTTCAAAATATTTTTACATTTGAAATTTATATCTGCTAAAAGACATGAATTAAAAGAATAAATTTCTTAAGGATAAGGCCTTCCATACATGAAGTGTCAGGGTTGTCCGTGCGACTTGCCCGCTAATAGCACAGGATAATCTCTCCTTGCCCAGGAATCAACTGCCAACTTTTTAGAAAAAGTTGGACAAAAATATTCATGAGCCGGAACAAACTGCCTAGGGTCGTATCCCACAGCAAAGCTTAAATAAAAGTTTACAGCAAAACCAATAAACGTTTTAGACTACATATAGAAAATATAGGAAAATGATGAACTTCTTTGAACAGAAAAGCTGTAGGCGAGACTTTAATCCTTTCAGTTTACTGACAGTTATACAGCTCTGCTAAAAGTTGATTCCCAATTGCCGTGTAACCACTTGCAGGCAGTGTCCGCCAACACACACACACACACACACACACACACACACACATATATATATATATATATATATATATATATATATATATATATATACGCATTATATACTTGTTCACCGTTTCCTGCGTAAGCAAGATAGCACCAGGAGCAGACGCAGAAAGGCCGCATTCGCTCACTTTTGTTCTCTGAATGTCATTTTGCAATGCTTCGAAACCATAACCCCCTGTCCAAAGCAAGGCCCCACCAACCTTTCCATGGTTTCCATCTGCCGACACATGCTCTGGTTCACTCCAGTGACAGCACATCGCCCCCTGTATATCATCTTGTTCCAATTCACTCTATCATGTGCAAGCCTTTCAACCTCCTGCATGTTTTGTAAGCATACATACATTCATATGAATATATATATATATATATATATATATGTGTGTGTGTGTGTGTGTGTGTGTGTGTGCCTTTTAAAGACATTACATACTTATATGCAAATACCACAAAGGTTTGCAGATTGGCAGAAACTGGCACACGTTTCACAGCGCCAGACTGATGTATCCCAGGGTGTTTCAAAATCTGCTGTAATACCTTTTACCACAGTGACAGTAACATGCGCGTGGCTGGGGAGGGGAGAATGGACTGGAATGAAATATACTTTGGTTAGCTAGGGTGGTGATACACACGCGGCTCCTGTGACAGTCAGTGAGAACAGTGGAGGGTGACATGACAGTGATTGAAAAACTGAAAACTGCTATGACAGTAAGTGAGTGACTAGGGATGACCTAACAGTGACGTGGGGTGACTGTGGAGCGCATCAGGGAGGCAGACGATAAAAAGTTAAGGAAGAGATTGTGTACTAACACAGTGTGGGATACAGGACTTCAGAATCATTTTGCCCCGCAGTCACTGGGGACATAAAAGAACTGTAAGATCAAATGACGAGTGGACACGATGACACAACAAAAGATGTAGATAGATCTGAAATATATATATATATATATATATATATATATATATACACGAGAGATGCTTGAGAACGTAAAACTAGATACAAATATTTAGCAGATGACTTCTGTGTGGAAGAAACTAGACCTCACTCTAGGGAAACCATTGTGTAACAAATATCAAACATTCTTTTGTGGTTAGGAAGGAAAATTGAAAGACTATAATTAATAAGTGAACTCAGACCCGTCTCAACTGATCTACTTGTACTTCGATGCTAAACGTTAACGATGTGAGAAGCTGAGTTGGAGCGTCAGCGACCCAAGTAGGTGGCTTGACGGGGCATGCAGTACTGCTTCTGTCGTCTCCGTTCAGATTCAGACCTGGAATGATTTTCCCATGAACTTCAAAGGACGTGCTTGTTTGTATGTAGGTATGGTGCAACATGTAAATAAGTGGCTATGATGCAACACGTATGTATGCAGTTATGGTGCAACATGTATGTTAATAGGTATGCTGCAACATGTATGTGTATAGTTATGGTGAAACATCTGTGTATGTAAGTATGGTGGAACTTGTATATATTGTGTATTTAAGTGTATTTGGGTATGCTGGAACCTGCATGTATTTGTGGTGCAACAAATGTACATGTAAGTATAGTGGTAAGTTATGGAGGAAACTAAACAAAGCTAAAACATTATAATTTTCAAAAAGTTTATGTTTAAAATGCATGGCAGTTTGTACTCTGTTTTATCAGTAGAAAAGAGAACTGGATAAAACAAAATATATTCCTTGGTTGACTCTTGTATTTAGTAATGTAAGTCTTAAGAACACCTCCCACACAAAGCTAATGACAAAATGCTTATGTGGAATATTTCTTTCAGCTATTTCCCTTCATAACGAATACAGCTAGTTACCCCAGGTTTCGATGTCATATGATGATACGGCTGCATTTGTAGGTCAAGGTGCTTTTTCCTGCCTTTATTTTTGTTATTGGGAGAAAGGAGAAGGAAGTTGTGATAGATGAAGGTCTTTAATGTGACAACTCTTGGTGGTCAGCATTCCAGGTAGAAGTAATATGTCATGACAAATGTCTTAGTGTCTAATGCCACATTGACCTTCCTTTTGGCCCGCCTGGTAAGGAGCAGCCAACCTAAACACAACCTGACTCACAGCCCATTCTCTTCCTGCATTCCATCAACAACGTCAGTTTTGTACCCACCTCATCCGCTTCCTACTATCACGTCCTATGTCATCCTTTTCGCTCCTCCCTCCCACGCTCCATATCAACCACTCCTCTCATCTCCAATGTCTTTTACTTCTCTGCTTTCCCCTCACCTCAACTGTCCTTCACTTCTCTCTACTCCTCACTCACCTGCTATCCACTTCTCCCTTCACCTCATTTGTCATCCACTTCCCTGCTCTCCCCTCACCACACCTGTCATCCAACTTCTTTCCTCCCCTCACCTCACATGTCATCCACTTCCCTGCTCTCCCCTTACCTCACCTGTCATCCACTGCTTTCCTCCCCTCTCGTCACCACCCGATCCTGATTTTCCAATATCATATTTCCTGTGTGACGAAGCTTAATGGTTGACGCCTCGGATCCGTCATGACCAAAGTCAAAAACCGCCCGCGTCACTGCCACTGTGAAGCCCGCTGGTAAACGCTTGTCTAAAAACTGACTTTTTCCGACACTTTCCTGAACGTAAATTGAACGTTTATCTGGCGGAACGGATTTTCATGTCCTTTTGACTCGAGTGAGTGCTCCAGGAAACCAGAGTCCGAAAAATGTGACTGAAAAATTATAGACTTCGGAGGTTCAGACGGGATGAAGAGAAAAGTGTATTTAAAGGTTAAATCGTAATGGGCCGTCACAGACCCCCACACACGGACGCTACACTGCTGGCTGGCTTTAACGATGGAACCAGCCGTGTGTCCTGTTACGATAAGTCATAGAGAGAGAGAGAGAGAGAAAGAGAGAGAGAGAGAGAGAGAGAGAGAGAGA
>JAYMFT010379834.1:0-36229 GCA_038088735.1 Panulirus argus | reverse complement strand
GTCAATGGACTGAACCAGGGCATGTGAAATGTCTGGGGTAAACCATGGAAAGGTCTGTGAGGCCTGGATGTGGATAGGGTGCTGTGGTTTTGGTGCATTACACATGACAGCTAGAGAGTGAGTGTGAGCAAATGTGGCCTTTTCGTCTGTTTCCTGGCGCTACCTCGCTGACGCATGGGGTGGCGATGATATTTCCTGTGGGGCGGGGTGGCATCAGAAATGGATGGAGGCAAGCAAGTATGAATATGTACATGTGTATATGTATATGCATGTGTATGTATATGTATGTATATATTGGTATGTATATGCATGTACTGAGCACATATGTGTATGTATGTATATATGTGTGTATGTGAGTGAATGGATCTTTCTTTGTGTGTTTCCTGGCACTACCTCACTAATGTGGGAAACAGTGATCAAGTATAATAAATATATTATAACTCATTTTTTAAAAGTGGAACAGAAGGAACCATGCGAGAAAAGTAAATCCTCCGCCTCCTATAAGAAATAGAAAGCTTGAGGAAAGGGAACCGGATGTTCTGGCTCTGAGTGCAACAAACCTCAAGGGTAATGGTGAAAGATGGTTTGGAAATGTCTTCTGAGTAAAGCTGGGGGTTTGAGAGAGGGCAAAAGATAAGAAAGAGGTAGCACTACACCTGAGGCAGGAGCTGTGGGAGTGCATGCAAAAGTGTAAGGAAGTGAGCTTCACACTGAAGTAGGTAAAAATGAAGTATTTAAGTGATGCTTCCTCCCAAAGGAAGCATCTGAGAGATGGCTGCTCAAGGGGGAATAAGATGATGCCCCTCCCCATGATGATACCAGAAGAAGTGCTTGATCCACCACAAATGAGTGGGCGAGGAGGTGTATGTATCGCTGGGCAATGCTTTTTGTCCTTTGCCTTTACTTGGAGGACAGTTTGTGACTGCTGCTATTAATCTTCCATTAGAGTTAAAATTCTTTAGTGCATCAGCAAAGGAGTTCATTCTACATCCTTTCTTGTTTCTGTAAATATCATTTTTTAAGTGTATAAAGAAGTTAATTTGTTTTTCTCTCTCAGACTTAATAAGAGATTTTAAAATGTATTTATGTTTACCTTCACAATTACAACATTTCATTGCTTTTGTATATGCAGGGAATGTCTCAAAGGATTCCCCACAAACCTTACATCTAGTAAGATTATTCTTATTTTTCTCCACATACACATATAGCTGATGTTTTTAACAAAAAATTGAGGACAAGAAACAGATGACATCAACTTTATTATTCTTCTTACACTAATGATATCTAGATTTAGGTCTTTCAGGTTTTCCTTATCTCCATTTTGTAGTATCCAATACAAAATATATCTCTTTCACTGAAGTATCTGGTATAAATGATACCTTTAACTGTGATCTTGAGGTGTGTCATATAAGTGTACTTCTTTTACATTTTAGTTGGTTTTAGATTTGATTATAACATTCTCCCTACTCATCTGTCTTACTTTCATCTTTTCAGGATCTCTAGATTTCTCTTTAATGATTAGGTTCACTTCCTTAATAGTCAGGTACCATTTTGAAAGTTACATATACAGCAAATTATATCCTTGAAATACTCTAATATTCTTCCCTCAAGTGTTTTAATATCTTCTGATATGACTACATGTATGTATTTACTATCTATTCAAACTTTTATCAACAGTTTTAGCACATTCTGTTGTCGATACTTTATCACAAAAAGTAATACAGCCACAGCTTAAAGTACTGTAAATCTCAGAATGAGTTATCTTTTCAGTGATCTTGATATTTCAACTATTTGACATCAACCTAAAAATTGAAATAGAGAGAGCCATGCACTATTTCCTCTGCTTCATTTACTAAAATCAGAAACCTTAGGACTTACACTGACATGAGGGGTCACCTTCCTATTTCCAGGAGAGGGTATAATAGGGTTCTCCTCCAACCAGTGATGATTATTTGAATAAATCCTTCAAAAACAAGATTTCTCTTGCTCTGTAGATCATATTATCATTTCCACTAATGTGACTGCAGGACTGACTTTCCAAAGGACCACTCAATACCCTACCCAGTGCAGACACACTGGGATAACTCCTCCAAAACTGATTTTGACTGAAAAATCACCTATCTGGACCAAGACTATCAAAAAATGCAATAGTTTTTCAGCTAATCAATGTAGAAGGCAAACTAGAAAGACTGTCAGGAGTTGAATACCTTTGTTTGCCACTCCTGGATCCTCAGTCAATCTCCAGTGAATCTTCTATCATTAAGAAATGATCCAGTCCTCTTCAGGTGGGGCAAAAATCACCACAACCCTATGATTATATTCAACGATGAAAGAAATCCAGAATGAGATTTCTTTTATCTGTTCTTTCAGGTCAAATTTTGACATAAGAGGAAATGTCCTCACTATTTATTCCAATTGTTCTGCTTTCTGTTCATGGACTGTACAAAGGACTAAACATGTCTCCAATATATAATCCATGAAATTCACCCACTGCAAAAATTTGAAAGAGAGCTAAAGGGGCATGGGGTAGAAAGGTGTGGTAAGATAAGTTACATGTGCAAACATCTATAAAAACATATATACAGTAATATTCCTTGAAAATGTTTATTGATGCATCAGAAGATTAACAAAACACATATACAAGTCAATATACACAATGGTGACTGATGCGAAATAAAAGAGGACACTGGAGAGACAATGTCTGACGTTAAAGAAATAAACACTCTAAAGGCCAAGGCAAGTCAGCACGTGCTGTGTGGCTTGACAAGATTCAGGTGAGGACCTAGTATCAACATTGTTTGATTTGTAAAAAGGATTCGACAATGTACAGGTCAAGGTATGTCAGTATATGCTATGCTGATTGACGTGATGTTGGAGAGGACACTATAGACACTGCATGACATGTTACAGGGTAAGATATTGTACATGCAAAGGCATGTCAGAATGCACTATGCTACTTAACAGCATAAATACTGTGTGACATGTATCAGTATTAGACACTGCACTGGAAAAGGCAAGTCAGCATGCACTGTGCTGCTTGACAGGATACATGAAAAGACTGTATAGATACCATAAGATGGAGTAACTGGGATCAATTTTTAGGTTTTTAAGAAGGACAAGGAATGGAAAGACTGTAATTATGAATTTATTATGCAAAAAGATGACAAACCTCATTTACATTAAATATGAAGGAAGGCAATCTAATGTTTCATCTTCAAATAGAAAAACTACTATGTATTTGTATCCCAATTACCTGATAATTTGGGGTTATTAGGATTAGGCATAGAAGTTTTCATATACAATTAATACTGTTATACAACCCTAGGATCCCTTCTCCAGAGGATCCTGCAGCTTCAAAACTGCACTACAATCAGTAGCAGGGAAAGAATGGACTCATTCTGAATGAGATCTTCTAAGAGAATGTACTCTGATGATGAAACTTTCCTAAAGGTAACTTTACACTTGCAGCACAACCAAAATCAAGTGAAATCCAGCACTATCATTCACACAAACATACACAAATATATCTATATGTATTCATACTTTTTCATATGTAGTTGCTGCTTTCCATATTAGCATAGTAATGCCAAAAACTGATGAAGACAGGCTACATTAGCTTACATCCATTCCATAGCTGTCATATACAATGCACCGATACCACAGCCCCCTATCTACAACTTGGCTCCACAGACCTTTCCATGATTTTCCCTGGCCACTTCACATGCCCTGGTTTAGTCCAGTGACATCATGTTTACCCCTGTAAACCACATCGTTTAAATTCACTCTACCTCATGCAAGCCTTTCATCCTTACTGCATGTTCAGGCCTCAATCACTCAAAATCTTTTTTTCACTTCATCCTTCCACCTCAAATTTGGTCTCTCTCTTCTCCTTATCCTCTCTACTCCTGACACATATATCCTCTTTATCAACCTCTCAATCATTCTCTCCATATGTCCAAATCACTTCAGCCCACTCTCTTAACCACACTCCTCTTATTACCTTACTTCTTTCTTATCCTTTTTTACTTGATTAAACCACCTCACACCACATATTGTCCTCTTTGCCCTCAAAGACCTCATTTCTACAACATCTACCCTCCTCTGCACATCCTCATCTATAAACTATGTCTCGCATCCATATTACATTGTTGAGACTATTATACCTTCAAGCACTCCCATTTTCACCCTCCAAGATAATATTCTCTCTCCTTTTTTTTTTCTCTCTCTCTCTATGCATACCTTACCTTCCTGCATCAGGAGTCCCTTCTATCCTAATGAGGCTCCTGTAGCAACCAGGAAGTTGGCAACATCCACCAATCAGGACCAAAGGTCATAAAGCTGTGATGTTGTGTGAGCATCTATGTAGAGAGTGCAGGGCAATTTAGTAAGTGCTCCATGTCTTCTTTACGATCAATGCAACATGGGCATGAATGGTTTTGGGATATGTTGAAATGGTGTGCACTGAACTATAGTGATGCGTGATGTCCAGAGCATATGTGGGAGTGTATGACTTGTGTCTGTCTGCTGAGAGTGGTTTTTGACGGGTGTATTTCTGGTAGGTTTTGGTTTACAACTGAGTTGGGAGGCCAGTTGTTTAGTGCTTGATGGGTTATTTCAGTGTGTATGTGTACGTGTTTTTGCATTTGTTATATTCACTGAGGGTGGAGGGTCTGCCAGCAGAGGTTACTGAAGTGTAAGGGGGTTGGTGGTTAAACTAGTTTGGGTGGGAGGGGTCTACTGCTGATGCGCTGAACTGGGTGCTGAACATGTTAAGGTGGGTCTGTATTGGAAGGATGTTTGTTTCACTGTGTTAGTGTTGAATGTCTGTGGTTGCTGGGAAGCCAGTGATTGTTTTGAGTGCACTATTTATGTGGTTTGCAGATTTGTCATATTTGCTTTTGATAGGGTGAAAGACCAGGCAGGTGAACCATAAATTAATGTGGAGTGGATGAACTGTCTATATAAGATATTGATGGATTCTATTTCTTGTCCAAATCTGGTGCTGGTTAATGTTCTGAAGGGATTCAGTTTGTGTGTTGCTTTTGTGTCTATGTTACTGGTGTGGGAAGTTAATGTCATGTGTGTGATGTATGTGATGCCTAGAGTGTTTGGTGTTTTGTTCAATGGGAGAGACTGTCCATTCAATGTAACTGGAAGGTGTGAGCTGGATTCATGTCTTTCTAGGGTAAAAGGAGTGATTAAAGACTTTACAGAGATACAAACATTCTGTTCTGGGTGAGACATTGTTCCAACTGTGTAATGTAGAGTGGCATGTTTGATGTTGCTACTGTGGTGTTAGTATGATGTGATTGTGAGGTCGTCTGCAAAAGAAGACCTTCATGTTTTCATTTACCAAAGGCAATGGTAGATCATGCAGGAGGAGACTGAAGAGTGGTGGAGAAAGATCTGCTCCTTTGGGAACTACACTGAAGAGTTTTAGTGTTTTTGAGGTGAAGTCATTGTCAGTAACTGGCATGAAGGCCAGCTATGAAACTAGCCAATCACTTTTTGTTTAGTGTTTTTTGAGGTGAAGTAATTGTCAGTGACTGGCATGAAGGCCAGCTATGAAACTAGCCAATCACTTTCTGTCATTATTACAGAAGTACTCTTTGTGTGAAGATGTGTCAATAGACTGTCAAATGCTTTGCTGATGTTTGCTGCCACTAGGACTATGCAGGAGGGGTACTGTAGTTGGATGAATCTATCTAGGACATGTTGTATCAGGTCAGTCTGTATGTGGTTGTGGAGTGTTTGGGTCTGAAGCCATGCTGTGTAGGTGAGTGTTTCTTTTTTTATTCTGAAGTGGATCATTTTTTCACAGATGCTGGATACTGAAGACAGAAGTGATATAGTGTGGTTGGAGGAGGAGTTGTGTGTTTTGGAGGGTTTAAGGATTGGTATTATGAGGCAAATTTCAAGATGTTGTGTAGCTAGGAGTAGTTCAAGATATCTGTAAGTACTTAGAATGCAATTGGGCCATGGGGTTTGAGGGGTAGGTCTCCAGTCTGTTGGGGTACAGAGAGGCCTGAGAGATGAGTGAGTCGCTGTTTGCTGATGATGTATACCTGATGGCAAACGAGTGGGAAACTGCAATAGCTGGTGTCTGAATTTTCAAGAATGTGACAGGAGAACAGTGCAAATTAAAGTAAATAAAAATAAATAAATTAAATCTAGTAGTGAAGGAAGACAAGTAAGCTGGAGTATGAGTCTAAATGGAGAGTATCTGGAGAAAATGGAGTGTTTTAGATAAATGAGAATGGACATGACAGCAAATGGAAGTATGGGAGCTGCAGCAAGCCATAGGGTGGGTGAAGGAAGTGAGGTCCTGGATGCACTGAAGGGTATGTGGAAAGAGAGGTCACTATTTGCAAGGGCAAAGATGGGTTTGTTTGATGGTATTGTAGTCCTTACAGTGGTATATGGATGCAAGGCACTGGCCCTAGATAAAAAGGTAAGGAAAAGTGTGTATGTGTTCGAAATTAAATGCCTGAAGACAATATGTAGTGTGAGGAGGGATGATTGAGTAAAAAATGATAGATGAAATAGTAGGAAGAGGGGATATCTGCTGTTAATGGGAAGAATAAGGGCACATGAAGAGGTCATGGAAAACATGGAAAGATCTGTGGGGCTTAGCTGTGCAAAGGGGAGTAAGGTTTTGGTGCATTACACATGACATCTAGGAAAATGATGTGAGGAAATAAGGCATTCTTCAACTGGTCTTGGCACTACCTCACTACCTGGGAAAGAGTAAACAAGTGTGAAAAAACTTATGTATAGGGAGTTACTGGGCTCAGCCAGCAAGAGGATACAGCACAAGTGAAAAGTCACCTTTGACAAGGTTCTATGACTGGGAACATAGTCTCCTAAGAGAACTTCTTACTAAAAAGGCGTCTACATTTCCCTGGACTGAAAGTAGTGCAACTTTGGGTTGTTGGAGCCTTTAGAAAGAGGTTCTTTCATAGAAATTGGTCCTTTCTAGAAGTTAGTCTTAAGACAATTAAAAATAAGTAATTTTTTTTTTTTTCATACATATTCGCTGTTTCCCGCGTTAGCGAGGTAGCGTTAAGAACAGAGGATTGAGCCTTAGAGGAAAAATCCTATATATATATATATATATATATATATATATATATAATGTGGTTGAGGAGTTTGAAAACATTACACATTATAGAATATGAATAACGCTAAACTTTTACTCAGAAGCTTATACAGCCACAGCAGCAATAGCAGGAATAAATCTTACTGGAAAACGCACTTAATCACACTGGTTGGTCCGTTTAACACTAACTTCACGAAATAATCAAGCATAGTTTACTCCGGCCTTGTGAAAGGATTTCTTGCCTTGTTCCAAGGACTCTTCCATACTGGAAGGGAACTCCTACACTTTATGATTACGGCTGGACAACAGAACATAAGAACTGATGTAGAACGTCGTAGAACTAAAATAGAACCGACACTTTATATGGTAATGGTCACTAAGTCTGCTACAAGCCATTCTGAGTAGATTATTCGAAGCAGAAAAAGAAAAAAGAAAACCAGCGAAGCCTCATGTTTCACATGAACATCTCCCCGAATCCTGCGTTGCAATGCTTGGGGTGGAGAGAGAGAGAAAAAAGAAAGAAGAATCTCTTTTGGCAGATAAAAGAGTTCAGGAGGAGGTAAGTCCCCAGACAGCGACAAAGGATGAGGATTAACTGGCTAACCGTGTCAGCGTCGCTCAGTATGGTTCTCACGTCCCGACACTGGATCGAACCCGGGGACTCGAACAAGGGGGCTCGAAGCTTTGAGACTTTGGATCCCACTGGGATACTTTCTTTCGTGAGAAAGATCTGGGAGGAAGTAAATCTTCCTCTGTGTGTGTGTGTGTGTGTGTGTGTGTGTGGTAATGCCAACTGTGGACCCTTGCGACGACACAACGAAACTGCAAATCATCATTACAATGCAAAATCGTTCCGACGAATGACTCTTTTATGGCATAACTTTTATACGATGAAGGAATGAAATCTATAAACTTGTGAAGTATTATTTCTGTAAGAATGTGGTTTCACTTTGTTACTTAAGGCATAGATCTTTGTCTTACGGCAATAGAAATGGCTTTAGTTCGTTGTGATATCAAATATCTAATAAGTAAAAGTAGTTAATAATAAGAATACTTCCTTAAGATCCGGCTTACATGAAGCAATAATGGTGTTGATATTACTACTGGGACAGTAACAGTAATGAGACGAGGAACTAGCAATTCATGGCGTCTCCTTCGCTCTTCCGTGACGCGTTGACTGGAAGGCCGTCTTCCAGGATATTACTAGGAATTTCCAG
This sequence comes from Panulirus argus, assembly GCA_038088735.1. NCBI lineage: Eukaryota > Metazoa > Arthropoda > Malacostraca > Decapoda > Palinuridae > Panulirus > Panulirus argus. The sequence goes on along the minus strand of JAYMFT010379834.1, from coordinate 27,913 downwards.
CAAGCGTCTGGCCAAAGAGTAAGTTAAAATTCCACCCTATTTCTTCAAGGCATTTCTGCTGTACTGTACACATCTCCCTTCACACACAGTACTCTTGATTCACCGAGAGTCATTGGAACCTTCGATGTTGCCTGATGTTTGGTGAGTCTACCTACACCTTATCTCTACATCAAGGACCTCTGGCTTCTCTTCTTCATGTGTGTGTATTGACGTAGGTAAGACACGAGCAAAGATACATCAACGGTGAAGCACCTGAAGTACAGTATTAGAGCAAGACATACTCGTAAAGCTTGTAATATCCATCACAGTACAGGTAATATCAAATGTGATAAGACGCGGTCCATTGTCGTTGTAAAGAGCCCTCGAGCGGCGACACCAGCAACTTGCCACAAGAACTACAACTCAAGCGCCTCCTCTGGCTGGACCTTCCTTAGCTCTTAATCCGAGAGAATGGGTGTAAGTCTTTATTCTACTGGCTGTAGCTTTTTCCTCGTGGGGGTGGAAAATGGCATTATTCTGGGGGTCTCTTCTTTAACATGAAACACCGCTAGGATAATATGCTTAAAGGTTTCCTTCTGCCATATCGAAATGCAAGATGTGAAGATGACGTCTTGCTGCGAGTGACGAAATAGAAAGATAGATAAAGGAGAGAAAGCATGTTTATAGATAGGCAGAGAGATAGACAAATGAATGAACCCGTAGAAGGAAAGGAAAAGGAGACAAGAGGGAAAGAGAGAGAGAAAGAGGGGGAAGCTGATGATGACAGTGGAGAAATATATATTTCCTGGGACTTATGTTAGTAATTGGGAAATCGCAGACCGCATTTTTCCCCCTGACCTTCGCTAAGACTATTTCTTTTCAAGTTGCCCCAATCTCTGGAAGGCCGTCTGGGAAATCATGAGGGCTCAGGATCAGACTTCATTCCACGTGGCTCCTGGAAGAAGACACCGGTCGCCGGAACAATCTAGTTACCGGAAGACATTGGATTCTGGAAGTCCTCTGAAGGAGGTTTTGAGGCCAGATCTTCCATCGGTTCTGGAAAACCGGCCACTGAAATGCTCTGGTCTTCGAAATTCAATGGTTACTGGAAAATCCTGGATAATCAGATACTAGAAGACCCTAGTTATTGCGGTGCGAGTATTGCGAAAACTACACACACATTCCCTGGAAGACTAGTTACTGGAAACGTCTTCGTTCATGGAAGATATCGGTTGTTGGAGAACTGGTTTACAGGGGGAGCTGTGATGACTGGAAGTCATTAGCTGCTCGGTTTCCCATAAGTCTTCAAGTTTGATGATATTCCTCTATCGTTTCCTCACCATCTCCCCGCCTGTCGTCGTCTCTCCTTTCCGAAGACTGTGTCGTTCTCACCAACGTCATAAAAGTGTCGTGTCCGTCAGGTGAGGGAGGAGGAGGAGGAGGAGGTAATATTGTCTCTGGTAGAGACACAACTTCTCTGTCTCATTATCTTCGCCCGTCTCTCTCTCTCTCACTCTCTTCCACGTTGCTGAAAGTTTTACACTGGAAGGGGACCTGGGGTTGGTTCTGACGCTCAGGCCCAGAACTGTTAACATCAGGTACTGGAACTCTCCTGTAGCTGCTGGAGAACTGGGGGCTGGAAATCCTGGAAGCTTTATATCGTTATTCTTGAAACTGGAAGCAAGCTCAGTTTTGGTTTAAGAGTTTCTCATCTCTTCGGCTATACAAAGAGCCTTGTTAGGACTCGTCAGTCTGTTGTTTGAAATCCTTTTGTATTCTCTCGTGTATTCCTTTGGCTATTAGCTCAAACGCTTCCATGCTCATTGGAAGAGTGAGGACAGTCATAAACATTGTCATGACGAGAGTCATGTATACCACATGTATTTGTGTCGCATATTCAGAGAGAGAGAGAGAGAGAGAGACAAACAAGCAGGCTCATAGTGGTATCTATAATATCAAAACCGTATATGACAAATAGGCATAGATAAGAGATGGGGCCTACTTTAACAGTCATACGGAGAAAAGTATGTATCAAAGATTAGAAATGAAAAAAAAAAAGAACATTCACTCACATGCCTTTAACAAAGTTCCCATTTCATTTGAAAAATAGCCATTTATCGATACATATATCTTGGTTCTCAATACATGAATTTATGCAAGATTGGTTTGCGTATTTCAGAAAGAGTTGCTGGCAAAATAGGCCTAATGTTGCGTGATGTACGGCTGAGCAAAATGTTAACAGATATGAACAGTCAAGGAAGATGAATGACGGAGTTACCGTTACATGTGGTATATTGTCCCCTGTTGCTACTGTTACCCGAGGTGCATTGTCTCCTGTTGTTGTTGTAGTAGTAACATTAATAGAAGTAGTAGTAGTTGTTATTCTGGGTAAGTCAGTGTGTTTGACACTGTGTTTACCTAATCATAGGAAAAAGTGCATGTTATTTTTTTTTCTCTCTCTCTCTCTCCTTCTCCCTCTCCCCACCTCTCACTTCACCCCTGAAGTATGACAGCAGTCTCTCTCTCCCCACTAACAACGTAATCTTTCCCACCCTGATTCATAAAAACCGGCCCATCACCCCTTTACATTTCTCACGAGTCTGCTTAATTTATATAAAGGCTAACACTAGCTGTACCTCTGAGACGTGTGTGTGTGTGTGCGTGCGCGTGGAGGCATTACAATGTGATGTTAAAAATCTTCCTTCACTTTTCCTCTCTTGACTCTAGAGGCATTCTGGTGTTCACTGTCACTCCTTCGGCCACAAACTGTGTCTCACTTTCCTTTCTACTGTCGTCTGGAGTTTCCTTACATTGACCAAAAGTTGCAAAAAAAATCCTTCTTTCTCTCTCTTTTTCTTTCTATTTGAAAAGTAGTCTCATTTTGGAGCGAGAATTTCTGATCAATTCATCACGATGCCAGGCTCCCTATCTTAACAGTATCTCTCTCTCTCTCTCTCCATACATAGACGCACACGCACTCACTCACACACACACACACACACACACACGCACACACCTACGACTAAACACTAATACAACTGTACATAAATGCATACTCAGTCTAGCCTTGCAAATTACACTCACGGTCTCATACATATACCTGATGAATATTAAATATTCATTAGCCTTTAACAAACGCTGTATGCATAAACACATACGCAGTTACCAGACGTATACATAAGAACTCATAAACACACCCCACCCTATCTACCCTACGTTCATATCTACCCTATGTCCGTATCTACCCTATTCCGTATCTACCCTCTCTTCCTATCTGCCTTGTACAGCCTTGTGACGCAGTTCCATTAGGGACATCAACATAGACACACACACACACACACACACACACACGCTTCTCACTTAGACAAACCTACAAATTCCCGGCGAGGAACCAAGACTCACACTCACCCCCCCCCCCCCACTCTCTCTCTCTCTCTCAACACCACTCTACGTATTGACTCTGCAGCCTCTCTGTTGACACCCATCTATAACCATCTCCTCTCCTCTCCTCCCCCCCTCTCTTCCCCTACCCCCCATGACCTTGTATTACCTTAATTACAACGCTGAGCCTAAGTAGGAAGGCTGACTAGGGCCAGACATGGCTAGGGCAAGTGTCTTTTTTATAAATATATTCGTTTTAATCAGGTAATACGTATTAGACCTTAGTTATCTAGACTTGATTAACCTTAATTTCCTTTCTCAATGATCTTATGACAGAGCTTCGAAAATAAGCGTTATAACGAAAAAGATATATGTAAAAAATGGTGTGCTATATAATAATTCTATAAAATCGAGCATTTGCTATAAAGGGATTCTGCACTTTTTTTATATAAAATTATTGTACAAGACATCGTAAGGAGACAGCTTGAAAATCATCATTTTTTCCTCAAATTATCTTCATGTATGATTATTATCTTATTCCTCCATTATTTTTCCCTAAAAACAGCTAAATTCAATTCTCATACATGATTTCAATCTTCGTCCCATCTCCTATCATCAGAAACGGTAAGGGGTCCTCTTTTCTCCACATCTTCTACTCCCATCTACACTGAACCTCCAGGAAATATTCTTTACGTATGAGGCAAAGACTTTCCTCATCGTCTCGACTTCTGCAATATGCTATGCAACTCTTGTTGCATGTGAAGCACAGACTGTGGGTCTGTGTGTGCCCACTAGGGGTCGTTATGCCGTATACATTAACCTATTTTCAAGCAAAATAAAAAAGAAAGTATGAAAAAAACTAAGAAACTCTATCATCATCATCATCATCAATCCTATCATTATCACATGGTCTCTTGGCTTCACTATCATCTTCATGTCACCATCACATATCTCACCATATCGGCACCATCGGGTGCATCCTCACGTTCTCTCCCATCACGAGCACATCACACACACATCTCTCTCCCTCTCTCCCTCAGACATTCACCAAGGCATATATCCCTGGGGAAGAGGGGGGGGGAGAGGAGGGAGCGCAGGTCGCATATCCCTTTCCATACCTCTTCATTAAAGTCGCCATCGCTCCTGCTGCAGAAGGGACGTCATGGCCACCAACGCCAACCATCGTCCCCGGCTTGACTGTCTCCCCGAGGCCACTAAGCACCCTCGAGATGACCACTAACTCCCTCCCTCCCTCCCTCCCTCGGCCGAGGACGATGTCCACTCCATCTCCCTCCCAAACCCTCGCGTTTGTCACCCCAGAAGTGCTACTTCCCTCTCTCTCTCTTTCTGTCTCTCCTCTGCGCAGGAATCCCCTTGATTTTCATCTCTTCCTCCTCCTCCTCCTCCTCCTCCTTCAGAGGTATCCTTTGTTCGATCCTCGAGTCCCACTCTTTTTCGGGGAATCCTAAGGTCTCCTTCTCCAAAGAACAAAGCTAATGACCTGCCTACTTCCTCAAGGGGTGCCATTTAGATCTTCGACTTCCTCCTATTTCCTTACTCTGACAAGCAACCTTCCATTCCTGTGCTCATAACCTTGATCTTCACTCTATGTTTACCCTCTCCTTCGCTCCTTATACCACCTGAAGGACGATTCCAAACACGTCCATTCGTTCTACATCCACACCTATCCACGTCCATTCTTCCTACATCCACACCTATCCACGTCCACGCCTTCCTCTGTAACCACTCCACCTAACCTCATTCTTCCTCAGCCTATCTTTCTTTACGGCCATTCCCTTTGTTATCACTCCCTCTTACCTCCCTCCTTCTACAACCGATCCCTCTAGATCTAACTCCCTTATCATCCCACATTTCCTAAACTAACACCTTCCCAACAGAATCTACATAAAGTCATTACACCACTCAGATCCTTCTCCTCCTCGGGGCTGGGCAGCCGATTCTGATCTACAGCCCGCTAAATGTAACACTCAGATCCTCTGATAGGGTGACACGGCTAGGCAGCTAGCTGCACCAGATCTACAACCAGCTGCTACAACACTCAAGATCCTCCGGTAACTGAGGGGGATGGGCAGCTGCACCTGATCTACAGCCAGCCATTACAACACTCAGATCCTCTGGCAGTCGGGATGTGGACATGAATATGGAAACGAGGAGGTCTCTGCAACCCTAGAGGAGGGACACGGCTGACTACCTCACCGCATCCGTATTCATTGGTGAGTAAATCTCTCCTCATCGTCTTAGCTCCTGGACTCGGAGGTTCAGCTCTGTAGAGAACCTGGACTCTCTGGAGGTCCACACCTGTAGAGAACCTGGATTCTGAGGTTCATTTCTGTAGGGAACCCTTTTGTAACACGAGTCGGAAGTGTCACCGAGTATGAAGGTAAAGATTGCTGGAATAAGGGTGTTTAATGAGGCCTCCAATACCCTCCAGTACATATTGGTCTCCAAAACCCAACACTGTACTTTGACTTCCAAAACACTCCCTTACATCCTGGACTCCAAAAACCCCTCCTCCAACACACTCCTAGCCCCCAGACCCCTCCTGCAACACACCCTAGCGTCCAAAACTCGCTCCTCCAACACATCCTGGCCTCCACAACCTCTCCAACACCGCCTCTCGTTCCCTCACTGAAAGACCACGGCGCTAATTGCCACAACCGCTCAGTGGGAGGAGATTAGTGGCCAGGCCAACAACCAAGGTTTTAGCCCAAAGTTTAATAATATCACGTTACGGCTTATGAGAGAGAGAGAGAGAGAGAGAGAGGGAAGGAAAGAGAGAGAGAGAGGGAACGAGAGAGTAAAAACGAGAGAGAGAGAGAGAGAGAGAGAGAGAGAGAGAGAAGGAAAGAGAGAGAGAGGGAACGAGAGAGTGAAAACGAGAGGGAGAGAACGAGAGAGAGAGAGAGAGAGAAAGAGAGAGAAAGAGAGAAAGAGAGAGAGAGAAAGAGAGAGAGGTTGAGAGAGAGAGAGACAGAGAGAGAGAGAGAGAGAGATTTACGCGGTGTGAGGATCATTCCCGCCAGACAATGATGTCCCCTGTGGCTCCCTCGCTCAGCGTGACACTTCCCGTCGCTGAATAACAAACAGTAGAATATATTGATCATCGCTCGAGTTGAGCCGAGCAGAGAGAGAGAGAGAGAGAGAGAGAGAGAGGGAGAGGGGAACAGAGGTGCCCCTGTGCGGTTAGCTCGCAAGCTAACTAATAATAATTGGGAAAGATATTTCCTTTTACTCCCTTTTAAATCTTCCATCATGAGTGACTGATATGGCAACGTGACTCCAGTGTCCTTCACAAATGAGAGCGATAATTGATGATCCTTCACTCATACAAGTAATACTCATAGAAGAAAGAGATTTTCATACACTTTTCATACACTGATCTGATATAGAGTGATCTTGGCTATCCTTCTAATCATCAGATTTCAGAAGAGAGATAAATTATTGATTGCGAGCTAACTTCTTGAAGTTAGATCCTAGTGATATAGAAGTTCTTAGTCCTGAAACTACCTAATCATACCTCCAAAAATTATAGGGCTCCATGGAGTGTCCCTAGCATCATGCCTCCAAAGATATAGAGCTCTCTGGGTACAGAGTCATTGGCTTCAGCTCTCCTTGGGTTCCTAGAGCTATGGCTCTGTACAAGAGCTTCGGAAACTTAGAGTTCCTTAAACTTAAAGAGTCCCACGGGGGTTAACAGCTGGTCTGGGCTCAGAGCTCCTTGACAAAAAAAAAAAAAAAAGGAGCTCCTTATGTCACTGACGAATCTATGACAACAGAGGCTCGTATTTAGAGCACTGCTGGCCACAGTGCTCGTAAACCTCCGTTAGATTATGCAACAGTGTAATCCAGTATTGAACAGTCTGTGAACTGGATTTAGTAAGAAATGGGGTCGTAATGGATCTTCAGTAAAATCGGGCTTTAATTGTTATTCCACGAGTAATAGACGAGTCTATCTTAAGTACGCAGCTAAAAGTTAATTATTAGTGTAACTGTGTGTGTGTGTGTGTGTGTATATATGTGTGTGTGTGTATATATACATGTTTTTCCAAAATCTATATCTATGATACACCGTTTTTCAATTTGGGCCCGAACCGCAAAAAGCATACAATCACAAATGCATTTCAGGGTCCCCCAAACACGAAAGGACACAAAAATTCAAAGCTTGATGTAAATTACCTTTCGCCAGAAAAGACCTATTATCAGTTTTGCATATGCTTTTTGCGGGAGTCGAGGGGGATTGTCTGGCTTCATCTGTGTCAACCGCTTGCTACCCCAGTCAATTATGGTTCCATAATGTTTTTGGACAGGTTCATGGTATAAAAAAAAGGACATTTTCTGACCAGCATGCAATGCAGGAAATGGCTATGTCCGTGATGAGAATTTCCGACGTGATGCATTTCATGTGTCCATATGTCTCTCTCTCTCTCTCCTACCCAATCTGTCAATTGCTATTTCTATCTATTCTTTCCATCATCTATCTCTTTCTACATTTCTTTCTCTCACTCTGTCAGTTTACTTTAACTATTTTCGTTTTTATCTCTCTCTCTTTCTGCCTTTCTCCCCCTCCCTTCATCTATACCTTTTTCTTTCGCATTCAGTCAGTTGTCTATATTCATTTATTTAATACTGTCTCTCTCTCTCCCTCTCTCTCTCTCTCTCTCTCTCTCTCTCTCTGGGTGGAAAATGACGAGTGACAACATTTACCCCAACTTCGCACGCTGATATTTTGGCCTCATTCATGTTAGCTATAAGTTTATTTTGGGGTTTGTAATTCTGTTGGTGGTTCGGGGAGGAAAAAAAAAAAATATGAAAAAATATATATACGTATATATATTTACGGTCCGAATATTTTATACGCTTGATTTTTTTCCATTTTTTCTTTTTGAAAAGCATTTTCCTAAGAGGCTAAGTTTACCACATCAGAATCTAGATATAGGGGGAGATGGAGGGGGGGAGGGAGGAGGGGGGTGAGCGGAGGAAAAAGGGGCGGGATGGGGGGGGGGGTGTGGAGCGGAGTCATTAAGCTGATCACATTACCAATCATCAGGCTGTTCATCTAACCACTAATTAGTTCCGATTGTTCCTCTCGACATTCGTCAATGGGCTTCTTTTCAATAATCCTCGATAAGGGAAACGGCATATCTCTCTCTCTCTCTCTCTCTCTCTCTCTCTCTCTCTCTCTCTTTTCTTAAAGATCTTCCACAGTTACGTAATGTTGGCAAGTGACGTCATTCACTACGAGTCGTAATGGCGTTAAGACTGTAAAGCGACGTAGACGTTTGCGAAGTTCAGGAAGTTCGAGAGAGAGTACCCCAGTCCCCTTTCCTGTATGCCTATGATGAAATTCATGCCCGAGGCACGTCTAGACGCGTAGCGCTCACCGCATACATCTTGCTCGTCCTGTCATTCCTTCGAAGTCAAACTGGTAAAGAAAGATACTCTAAAAGAGAGAAACTGATGCTTGAGTGTAACACTGGCTTAACAAGCAAGTCCGAGAAAAAAAATAGAAATAAAAAATCCGACTTCGGAAAAATTAGGAAAAAAAAAATCGAAAATTTTAATTTAGCAAAGAAGTCAAGGAAAGTGGGGAAAAAAAAAAGAAATCGCATTCAATAGACAAAGCTCTTTCACTTCCGCGTACAGGAAGATATGAGGTGTTGCAACAGCCTCCTTTTGAAGCGATTCAGAATTGGCTTGAGGAGGGGACAAGAAAAATAGGAAAACGACAAATTTCCAGAATGAATTACAATCGAATATTGAAAAATGTTACGGCGATTTTGTTTCTAGCCTTTTCCTTTTTTTTTTCTTTTTTACAATCCTTAAATAAATCTTTTACAAATCTGGCAGAGGTTCAAAGGAAGCCATAATGGTGGTGATAATAGAACGGAATTATGGCGCTGTTCGTATCAGTAGGAAGTCCCTTTTTCTTTATATGCAAATAAAGTGAAAGTGTTGTTGTTCTCTTTTCACCAGATTCAACCATAGCAGTGTTCTGGGAGAGGTGGGAGAGGAGGTGCGTTGGCTACTTTAATGTGGAAGAGGAGAGGAGAGAGAGATGAGGCGTCTTGGTATTTGGAAGTAGGAGTGGGTTGGGAGAGGAGGCCTAGTGGTATTTGGAGGTGTGAGAGAATTGCAAGAGGGTCTGGAGAGAAGGCGTAGAGAGCCCCCCTCACCTCTCCTACTCGACTTGGACGGTTCCTGAAGGATTTACGTCGATAAACCCTGGAAGATTGTTGACCCGCGTGCTAGTGGTTCCCTCCAGGGCTTGAACTCTTGGGGGGGGGGATGATGGGCCGTCAGGTCCACGAGGAGTGTGTGTGAAGCTACATCCCTCAGGACTGTGCAAGTTTAGGGCCCTATGGCTTAGACATTTCAGGGCCACGAGGGTAATTTCTTCTCCTGGGGCTGTGTAGATCTAGTTTTCCCCCCTGTCTCTCTCTCTCTCTCTCTCTCTCTCTCTCTCTCTCTCTTTCAGGCCTTTTTAGATCCAGGGCTCTGTTGCGTAGGCCTCAACGTGTTCCAGAGAGGGTTGAGGGTCCTCCCAGACCTGTGTAGATCTGGGTGACCCAAGACCTGGTCCTCAGGTCCACGAAGAGGCAGGGAAGTTCCCCAGGGCTGTGTAGGTAGGCCTACGGAGTTACGATTAAGTCTTCAGGCTCCCGAGGGAGGTTAAAGGAGGAGGAGGAGGAGGAGGAGGAGGAGGAGGAGGAAGAGGCCTCTCCCTGCGGTGTGTAGGCCTAAGACGCCAGGGTGCTGAATCTCTAACACAATTGTTCGAGATCTGGGTCATTTTCGGAACACCCCGAGATTTAAACTTTTGGATTTTCGGGAATTTTATAATCCCAGGCTGTAGGCCTACCGTTACGCTCGATTCTCAGGGCAACATTCCATTCCTGTCGTTTCTTGTGATGGTGATATATAATTTCTAATAGTTTGTGGAGCTTACTGAGGGGGTAGTATGGAGTCACGGCGTTTGGAGTTAAGGTAGGGCCGCGTTGGAGGAGGGCTGTGGCATAGCAGGATCTTGCTCCTACTGACATAAGGTTGATTTGCTCGTGTTTTCGTATGTACGTCCCTACGTCCTCCTCCTTGTCGTTATCATTATGGCTATAGTGTACTTGATATATCTAGATATATAGATAGATAGATAGATAAATGATAGATAGATAGGTGTGTGTGTGTGTGTGTGTGTGTGTGTGTGTGTAAAAGACTGTCAAAGCTTGCTTGCCTGACTTCTGCTCTCTCTCTCTCTCTCTCTCTCTGCTGGCGGTTGCAATATCCATTTGTTCACACCAAAAAACAACAGAGTGCTTTTAAATAAAGCGTAACACCGACCACCCACCCCCTCCCCCTGAAAAAAAGAAAAAAAGGAAAGAAAAATTGAATTGATGGAAAAAGAAAATCTGTTGCCTTTTTTCTTCTGTCACAGGAAAGTGAAATTGGCTCCAGCCATTTAAAAGGTTTTAGTCGAGCCGTTTTCGAGCATCGAGCCTCCGGGCCATTTAGAGGTTGGGTGGTGAGAAGCCGCAAAAAATAAAAAAAAAAAAAAAAAAATGTTGGTGGGGTAATACCCCGCGACTCCTTATGTTGGAAGGGTACTTATGAATGACTCGGAGGGCAATCATACTCAAGGGTCGTTATCATATTCAAGGGTCGTAATCATACTCAAGGGTCGTAATCATACTCAAGGGTCGTAATCATGCTCAAGGGTCGTTATCATGCCCAAGGGTCGTTATCATGCCCAAGGGTCGTTATCATGCCCAAGGGTCGTAATCATACTCAAGGGTCGTTATCATGCTCAAGGGTCGTTATCATGCCCAAGGGTCGTTATCATGCTCAAGGAAGGCACTGGATCTCGACTACACCACTCGTTTGTGGCTTCTTACCCCCAGGATCATCGCCAAATCTCCTCATCTGATCTGAAGACCCGGAACTCCCATCCCCCCGTGGGACAGGAGCGCCACACATCAAACACTTGCTCTCCTTCACATCCTGAGGACAAGCCGTCTGAAGAAAAGTGGGAACGTTGACTTCTGGAGAGGCGGTAGTCTCCTCCTCGACTCCTCGGCCTCTGGGAGCAACACCCTTTTAGCGGACCAGCAAGAAGAAGCTTCTTCTTGGGTAATGTTATACTCTTTTGCTATTCCTTGTCGTGGGATTGGCTGATACTGTGTTTATTTTGTTGAGCAAGTCGCTGGAAAGCCTCCCAGATTTGTAGCGAGCCATGGAATGGACACTTCGTAAAGGCCTGAAGGCCTCCTGGAAAACCCTCTAAACTTGCAGGGCTCATGGAAAGTACTAGTTCAGGCCTGAAGGCTTCCTGGAAAACCTACCCAGACCTTCGGGGGGGTTCATGGAACGGACGGGCTGAGGCCAGGAGGCTGTGGAAAACCTCCTAAACTTGCGTGGGACCTTGGAACGGACGGGACCTCGTCAGTTGCCGAAGAGAGAGTCAATAATTTCGCCTTGGGTGTCTTAGAGCTGGGCTGTTTCTCTGTCTCATCTGCCTATCTTGTTTTGCTTCTGTCTTAAATACAGCCTCCGTCGCCGCCTTTGATAGCCTATCTATCTGCCTCTCCGTTCATCCCTACAATTTTCCCTTATTTGTTTCTCATACGTCTTTTTCTCTCTTTCAAATTTGACGTTTTTGATGCATTGCTTTAACAAATTGCTACGTTCTGTCTCTAGAGAATATCCTCTTGATCGTCTCGCATATGGCAAGTGTCAACTTTGATTCAACGAAGGATTAACAGAAGAGAATTTCATTCTTTCTGTGTAGTAGTTCTGAGCATATTTGTCCCAGCAGATGATACCGAATTGTATATCATATCACAAAGAGATCAAATCGCCTTTCCAGATCGCTCTCAGAGAACGAGGATCGCACTTTAAGCATACGAATCACAGCCCCATGACTGTACGAATCATAACTCACGACTTTACGAATCACTCGCCCATGACTATAAATAAAAAGAAATTGAAGTAGAAAGTTTTGCGTTTGATTTCGTGAAAGAGACGAATGGAGGGAGAGAGAGGGAGGGAGAGAGAGAGAGGGAGAGAGAGAAAGAGAAAGATCTTTCACCTCAAAAGCGACATAGTCAATCATCTCTCACAGGAGACAGAATACCACTGTACGCCAGGACTCTGAAGCTAACAAAACTCGGTCTTTCTAGCGATGAGCTGAACTCACGACATTCTTTTACCTTTTGGAACGGGTTCGCCTTTGTAAAGGGATTATATAGTCTGTTGCAGGGAGCGTTCCTTTGTCGACCGTGTGATTATTTAATTCACAGTACCTAAATCCTTTACAAGGGTTCGTTTGGTATCAGAATATTTCGTACTGCGTGAACGTTGTTCTGCGTTTTGAGAACATACACGTTGACTTTTAATATCTATCTATCTATCTCTTTGTTAGATGTGTGTGTGTGTCTCTGTTGAGCCTGGCTGTATTGTGCGAGGAGCATCATCTGGTATAACTGCTAAGCAGATCTGCTAGTCCAGGCTGCTTGCCTGTAGTGATGATCAATATTAATCTCTCCACTTGACCTACTGTGCTTCCACGTGCTTTGAAGTGGATCCGTGTCACCTATTAATCACCTTAATCATGGCGGCAGTAAAGTTCTATATACCTCTACCTCTCTCGTCTCCAGTTGCCGAAGAAGTGTAAAATGTTTTACAGCCACATGCAAAACGTAGATTTACAATCATCTTTAACTTTTCATCTTCCCTAGAACTGATCCTTTCCTAGTAAAAATGTCAATTTTTTCTTTTTTTTTTTTACTACCTCCCTCCAGGGAACTTTCCCTTCAGTGGAAGGTATTAATCACCCAACTTTTCCCTCCCTCCCTCCTACTCCTCCTCGTGAGATGAATCACTTGTTTGTGGAGACTTTTGGCCAAAAAGTGGTTGCCAGAGCTGATAAGGGGAATCTCATTTCCCCGTAAAGGAACCCAGGTTTTAACACCTTCACAGAGTCGTGAAGAAAGGCCTCCCATTGTCTCCTAATGGTACCATTACTTTCCAGAACCGAAAAGGAAGGGATAAGTTTATTCTCTTTTTAAAAAGAAAAGATAAAAAAAAAGACTCTCTCGCTCCTGAAACTGTGGCTGGATGGGAAGAAAATGGCAAAACCTTAGCAAAGATAGGATTATCCAGAAGAAAATAACATTCTCCCGTAACAGAATACAGTAGAGGAGACAGCATCCAGACCCTTGGTACCTCTGGTATCGTGTCCTCCTCACCCACGTCACCAGAGAGCTGCTTCCCTCCCTCCCTCTCTCCCCTCCCTCCCTCTTCCCTCCCGACGAGTAAACACGACATGGTTTAGCTCAGCCTTACACACACACACACACACACACACACACACACAAAGAAAAAAACACCCTCTTCCCAGCTGAAGGGAGGGGGGGATGATGAGAAGGGGGGAAGGAACAACTGTAACTCCATATATAGGTATCTCTAGAGGCTGGTTAGAGAGAAAGAGAGAGAGAGAAAGTAGAAGGAATTGAAAACAACAATACAGGATGTGGTGTTGGTTCTTATTCTAAGGGCACTGTAACCTCTCCCACTTGACCTGACGCCACCTTCCCCTCCTCTTGTCTTTCCCAGCGAGAAAATGAAAAAAAAAAAAGGAATCCTCCCTTTTCCTAGTGTTGTTCTCGTGGGTCCATAATGGCGTATATCCTAAGACCTTTTTATCACATGAAGGTTTTATGATAACACATGACGCTAAACACAACATTCCCCCTCCCCTTTTTTTTACGGTAGTTTCTACAGCTCCAAGGCTGCACTACAATCAGTAGCAGGGAGAGGATAGACTCCTTTGGATATAGATAGATAGATAGTGTGTGTGTGTGTGTGTGTGTGTGTGTGTGTGTGTGTGCGTAAAGAGAAAAAGAGAGAAAGAAAATAATGCTAACTCGTTTAGTGAAAATAGCGTTACGAGAATACAAGGTAAATTCCCCAGGAATGTCTGTGAAACTCGGAAACAGGCGCTCCCTGTTTTTGCAAATGGAATAATTAGGGATAATTGTGTAAAAAATTTTTTTCTGCCCGGGGCACACTTGTTTTTGCCACGAATATACGCTGTGGCGTTCTGACAGGAAGCGCCATGTAGTCATGACAGTTACTGGGACTCGGCTGCATGTGTTCAGTGGGAGGATGGGGCGTGACGCAGGATGTTACAAGGCCATGTAGAACGTGACGTTCTGATGTTGTAGAATACACGAGTGTAACAGGGTGGTGTACAGTTGCCGTAGTCTGGGTTTTAATGTGGTATATTGACTGGTAACGGGAGCTCTCACTCTCTCTTTCTATATATATATATATGTATATATAATTTTACCGAATACTTCGGTTCAGTACTTCAAACTTTCAACAGTATTGCTGAAATTCAATTATAAATTCTATGTATGTTAGTCACGTTTACATCAAGAGCTCTACCCGGGCCTTTGTAGATAAAAACGTTTCATATTATTCGGATCGAGAGACTGTAATAATGTCTACATATTTACCCTTTCAAATACAAATACCCACTTTCCGTTCCATGCTTTATAGTCTATACCGGTCTTTTCCAAATATTGGCGAAGTTAATGGTACTCAGGACCGTACTATAAGCAATCTACACTCGCCTCCACACAGGCTACACCTCCCTCTTCCACATCATGCGATCCACACTTGAACAAGCACGAGAACACCTACACGAGAGAGACGCATGGCGTAAGATTAAACTCAAAAGACACCCTCTTCAGACGAGATGAAAAGAATCCTTCATCACGTCTTTAAAATCCTCCATTACGACAGTCGAAGTATGGTGAAAGGGGAGAAGGAGCCGAGTGCAGGATACAAGATAGACAGAGGAAACTAGGATTAAATTAGGAGAAAGTGAGAGTACGTAAAGGGATCTAAATAGGACTGAATAGTTCCCCCTCCCCCTGAGACCGGTGGAACCTGCAATACTTGACCTTCCACAACACTGTCTCAACTTTCGCTCCTAAAGTTGTTGTCTTGACACTCTGGTGGTGGATTGTGTTTGGGTTTTGGATAGTGGGTTTGTTTGCCCTGGCTCAGGCTCTGATACTCCTGGCTGTAATTGTTCGTTTCTGATCGAGAGAGGCAGCGCAGCGAGTTCAATTCAAAATGTTTATCGTCTTTGCTTCCACAGCTACTAGACGACTTTATAGCGACATTTCATAGAAATCTGTCTTCATATTTCCATTGATGTTAAGTGTTATATTAATACGTAGAAACAATATTTTTCGCTAGTGTAATTACCTATTTGTACTTTAAGAGGACGGAGTTTTACACTCGTGGGGGGCCCCCATCTCTTGAACATTCTCTACAATCATACTTTTCAAACTTCCGTACGATTTCCGCATTCGGAGTTTCATTATTCATTTCATTCCATTCACCCGCTACTCCTATACCATAAAATCACTTCTTTACGTCTTCCTTAACAGGTTTATCGAGTAATTTCATTTAATGGCTTCTTATACTTTTATCCTTACAACTTTCGAAGAGCTGCTCTCTGTTACTGTCATTAAACTTGCTTAAAAACTTAAATGTTGTTTATCAGGTAACCTCTCGCTCTTCTCTCTTCCATAGAGGATAAACTTAGAGCCTCCAACTTATCTCTCTACTTCAGTTCTTTTAACTCTTATTAATTCTGGTGCCATATTTGTTGCTCTCTTCTAAACCTTTCCCGTTATATTTTTTTTGTGTTTTCTTAAGTTCAGTGATGAAACCTGAGAAATGTATTCTAGCTTTAGTCTCATGCATGATGTGAACAGCTCGCTGAATATTTCCTTGTCCATAAACCTGAATGCAATTTTGATATTTGCCAGCAGACAGCTGGTGTCCTCGACTGTTCTCCTAAGGTATAGATAGGACTCTGGCAAGAGACTGGGGACAGTGTCTATTTCCTAGGTTTGTGTATGTCTGTTTCCACTAACAACCAATGACACAAAATATCGTCCAGTACTTCTTATTTCATTGTGAAATTTATAGTTAACAAAAGTTACGTGTTATATCCAATTTTACATTCGAAGGGAAATGCTTCACTTCCATCCTTAGCAAGAGAGGAAGCAAGCTGCTGTCCCACCAAGCTTTACCCAGCTAAGCTGACAAGGGCAGTGTGGTAGAGAAATATCACACAGAAGATAAGCTTCATCATCATATGTAATTAGCCAGCTCTAAAAAAAGCCGAGACAAGCTAGTTAACACAGACGAGCGTGACCTGTTACGAAGAGCCAGTCTCATACGTGTTTAAATAGCTGCATTAACCATGCAAATGCCACTCATTTGACCTCTATAACAGCCGGAACAAGGGCAGCCTAAGCTGAGGTCAACGCAGGGACACAGCGAGAAAATAACTGTTGTTCTCTGCTTGAACTGCGGGGCTTCGGGTAATTATTGCTGCTTGGTTAATTATGGTCATTTCTTGGTAATCATACTCACATTATTCATTCATTATTCATTTTATGCTTTCCTGTATCATTATAACAGGGTGATAATTCCCATTGTCTCTGACAAATCACATTGGCACGAGAACCTTTATTTATGGCTAATTACCTTTGCTCCCGATTAGTTATCACCGGAATAACCGAGAATAATTTGCTGCATGTTCCCGTTGACACTACTGACGTATAGCTTAGGGAAAGGGTCTATTTGGTGTTCCAGTGCTTGGTAACTTTTTTTTTTGGTAATGCCATTTGTCCAAAAGTAATTATGTTTTTTACGCTTGTTTAATACGTTTTCCGCATATGTTTGAAAGGTGAATTATCTTAAAACAAACACACACACACACACACACACACAGAGGCCAGAATCACGTGTTTGTTTGTGTATACGTGAATGCATATCTATGTACGTGTTTATGTGTGTATTTCCGTTTGTGTGTGCATGTACGAGTGTATGTACGTGTACGTATATATATGTATATGTGTGTGCATGTATGTATGTGTCTGCATCTCTTCTGTAAGAGTTTGCCCATGTGTGTATACGCGTGAATCTGTGCGCGCGCGTGTGGCTGAATACACACAAAATCAAAGATTAGTGAACGCCATCACGGGCGCCAATGGACACATGTCCGGGGACAATGGACATCGGTCCGGGGACAATGATGACATTTACAAAATTACAATTTAACAACGCACGCACTCGACACGCGGCATCAAAGCAACAGCCTGGCCATGGCCATTTTGACCTCTACGGTCAGCCGTCACACGGGTCAGTTTCACGCTTGTCGTCTCGCGCATAAAACACATTTTTTTTCACAAAGGCCTGCAATTAATAGTAAGGCAACAAGATCAACATCTGCTCTTCTGTCTCGCTCTGCAGTGGATTACGGTCAGACGGGCAGCGTGTGGAGGAGGGTGGAAAGGGGGCGAATGGGTGTAATGGGAGATATAATGGGGGAATATCTGGAACGGTAATGGGGAAAGGTGTGGGGTAGTTTTTCGACAGTCTTGCGTTTGGTATAGGGAGATGAGGAGGTGTCTGTGTCCGGCTCTCGTGTCTTAGGCAGCCAGAGATTCTAACAGACTGGTGTCTGGCCCTCGTGTCTGTATCTAAATAGGAGTTCTAACAGACCGGTGTCTGTTGCTTGGCTCTCGTGTCTAAAGCAGACTGACATTCTAACAGAATCGTGTCTGTTGCCTGTCCCTGATGTCAGAGACAAACAGGAGTGCTGACTCAACAGTGTCTGTTGTCCGAGCCTCACGTTCAAATAACACAGGTGTTATGACATACATACATACATACATGTCGTTTTCTGTCCAACAGATCTCTACAACAGACAACGGGCATAATTCAGGATTACCAGAGTCGAATACACACCAAAGCTTAACGCTGAGTTCGGTAGATAAAATCGATAATCTTATTAAGAGAATTTCTTGTATCATTATAATCACAATTCGTCGAGAAGTATGTATATAGATTTCTTTTGATTTATAACCTTTCATTTCTACTGTACCACTTTTTGTCACACCTTTTCTGCACATCATATCTAAATCTTTTCTCCTTTCACGTTTCCGGGAAAGAGTCTCTTTCTCTGAGCATTCCCGGGACATGGATGACGCCGAAGAAATGAGTACCGATAGCAAGGACGAGAGATTTATCTCCGTAGCCTGAATAACTTTTGATAATGGAAATGAAATAACTTGGGAGGGAAAAAAGTTTGTAACCTGGATATGATAACGGAAAGTTTAGTGAACGGGTCTTGTAATCAGAATAGTCCGGCAGGCTGCCGGTATTCCTGACTGGACCAGAGACAATAAATAGGACGAAGGGCAATAAAGCTAAGATTTATGCTACGGGGAGGACGAAGATGAGGAAGAAGACGATGAAAGAAAGGGAAAAAAGTGAGGACATCAGGTAATGTGGAAAGATAAAGAAGAAAAAGAATTCCCCGTGGAACATTTTAAAGTTGAAATCGAAGGTCTTGCAACACAGAAGAAGTGAATAATTATGTAAACCTCTTAACTAAACTGTTCAAACAGTACAAGAACTTAAGAACCTAAGAAGCGAGGACACTGCAAGAGTCCTATTGGCCCATGCTAGGCAGGGCCTGAGTCTGTCTGTCTGTCCACCCTACAACCAGCCGACGGATCCCAGAAAAACATCCAACCTTTGTTTAAAGCTGCCTAAACACCTAGCAACTTATTCCATAAATCTACTACCCTATTCTCGAACCAATATGTACCCACATCCGACCTAAATCTTAATTTTTTCCCCAATTTCAATCCATTATTTCTTGACCTATCCTGTAGCGCCATTCTGAGAACTTTATTCGCGTTACTTTTAATCAATGCCCTTAAACCCATATACTCGTTTGAGAGCATAGGATACAAAAGTGGCTGGTAACAAAACACATCCCTCAAGATCGAACCATGGTTAGGGGTGGGTGTCTACACAGCCACTGAAGACTGCAGCAGAGGCTCATTTGACCTCCCGGGTGCTGAACAGCGTCCGCATCCAACCCCGAAGACGCTGTGTGCAGATGGCTAGTTGGGTCGGGGCCCACCACCATCGCCGCGGCCTCTCCCCTGGCCGGATTATCGAGTATTGATACCGAGTGGTCTGTCGAGGTCGGACCAACAAGGGGAACAGAGGGGCGAGGGTGCGCCGAGACAGTGTATGGTTCTTACCTTTTCATTTAACCTTGAAATCACACACACACACACACAGAACACTGAATTACGAAGAGGAAGTCAGGGTCAGGAAACTGTGGAGGTAGTAAAGAAGAAGAGAAAGAAGATATGTGTAAAACCATACAAGACATTATAGAGAGGTTCAGGTCACATACGCAACACCATCTTCGTCTGAATTCTAAACATCATCATAATAATCATCACGCGATCACTTCATCTTCCTTGCTTCTCATCAAACATTCATCTTCCATCTCCAGATCAATCTTCCCCCCCGCCTTCAATTCAACTCCTCCGGCGACTCAACCACCACCACCTCCTCCTCCTCCCTCTCTCTTGTCTCTTCCCACCGTCGACTTCGTTCTGACCTCTCATCAAGTATGCCTTCCTGGTCAGGTTCCGGGATCCCGTGAATGAATATTTCATAGGTCTCAGTGGAACAGAAACTCGCCCGGCCGCCGCCCTCCCCCATCCCCACCACCCCCCTCCCTCTCCCCCCTGCCCACCTTCATCCGCTAAACAATTCAACCAACGCGGAATTATTAGAGACACATACACTAACATCGTTATTTTAACGCTGGAAATGTGTATGTCATTGTGTGAGTGTGTGTGTGTGCACAGGAGTCCATGGGAGTATTACATAGGAGGGACAGACGAAATTGGAAGTCTTGGTTGTATATGACGAGGCTAGCTCCTGGAGGGCAGTAATAGGATCCTCAACTCCTAATTTATGTAGATGGAGACAGGATGATAATGAGGGGTTGGTTCCGAGAGAGATAGAGAGAGAGAGGAGACAAGAAGAAAGAGAGGAGAGCGAGAGAAACAGGGAGTCTTTGGGAGTGCTTGGGAAATTCAGATAACACGGTCTTAAACTCCTAACACATATTTCTATATAGTAGTTGTCTAAAGCACTATAGGTGAGAGAGAATGAGAGGCAGCGGGAGAAGCCCAGGCACAAATGTCAGACTTACGATGGTAAATAATGAGAGTGTGAAATCGGTGTCAAAATACTGTCGTGTGAGGCAGGAAGGGTAATACGTTACGCAGAAGGATTCAATCCCATTCCTTCCTCTGAACCAGCATTGTTTTGTATAACTAGAGATTCACATTCCCCCCCCCCCTTCCCCTGTAGACCACAATTTTGTGACATTATAACGTCTGTCTATCCCATTCCACTACATATGATCGTCACATCTATACGAGAAACCACCACAACAGACACTCATTCCTTCACCTCCTTCTCAATAACAGACTACCACAGACACTCACTCACTCACTCACTCCTTCATCCCCGTCATATTACTCCAGAACAACAGGAAACTGCCAAATGTAAGTGGATTAGTTTGTGTTGATGCAAAGCGTCCGAGACCCCCATCATGTTCATGGTACTCGATCTGATGTTTTGATTTTAGTTGGTCCACTTGTTGAGATGGGCTCCTTGTCGAGGAGGGCTAACTATTGAGGTGGGGTACTTTTAAGGTGGGTTACTTGTTGAGGTGAGGTAGTTTTTGATATGTGTTCGTTGTTGAGATAAACAGGCTATTTGTTCATAATGCTCTATGTACCACAATGCCAGACAAGATAAGGAACACCGGGCTATTTCTTGCAGCTGTAATCTATTACTTCCCTGGGGACACAAGACGTTCCAACTGTCTCAAGAAAATTACACGTCACAGCCAGGGCCTTAGAAGTGATATTAAGTCCTGTTCTTTGAAAATTATGTATTTTTGTTCTTAGTATAAGCTAGACACAGGATATAACAGCACCATTTCTTCAGCGAGCCTTATTGTACACAATACAAGTGTGAAAAAGAAGAAGGAAGGGGCGACTTCTCTATCACAGGGGCTTTGGGAATGGCATTAGTCTGCGGACGCAACCCTGTGAAATGAAGCTCTGGCTAGTCCCGAAATGTGATCCAGCAGTCAATTGCAGGACAGAGGATTTCAGTCAACATGGAGACACGAGGCTTCAGCCAGCCCTGAAGCGTCTCTCGGGTATCCCCGAGACCCGATCATCAACCTAGCCCTGAGATGCGAGGCTTTTCCCAACCCTGAGACTTGATCGTCCAACCAACTCTGAGATGAAGGCTTTATGCATCCCTGAGACCTGATCTCCCCCCAGCTAACCCTTGAAACGTAAGACAGGCGGAAGCCCTAGGTTCAGTTCAATGTAATTGATCATTTAGTAAATGCAATTAGTCAGCGATTGATCCTGGCGACCTCTTCTCTGGTGTTAGGGGCGGAATGATGATGAAGATGGGTTCCTAAATGGTGAAATGAAGATGATGATGCTGTTGGTTATATGCATCTGGGACGTGAGGGTAAATGGGCAAAGGATGATAGGTAAGAAGAGGGAGTGAATTGATACGGGATTAGGTAGATGGAGGGGAAGATGGTGGGGGATGTTCAGCGAGTCGATGTGATGTAGAAGGAATGATGATGATGATGGGAGTGATAAGATTAAGAAAGAGAAGGATGATGAAGGCAAAGAGTAGAAAGGAGGATGATGGTGTGGTTAGGAGATTCAAAGAATGATGAAGGAGACTTCTTGATGCTAGTTTAGTAGTTAAAAGCTTGATGGAGTGACGACTGATGACGTTACTGTGATTAATATAAAGCACAGGTGATGACTCGTTTTGACCGAAGACAATAAAAACAATTTGACAAGCTATGGGACGGGAGGGCACAAAAAAAGAAGACTACACAAGTTGGTTGATAAATTGGGCTTCAGGCCTTTCAACCATCAGGGCAATTATGACCATCAACGTCATATAATAACTACCAACTGAATGACTTTAAATACCTTCCTCAGGTGTTCAAGTTAGTTCTAAAATCAAATACACTTTCGCTGCTTATATGGCCCTTATATAGAACACAGATAAGCGTTCTTCTTTCACGGTCCTACTAACGAGGGTGTTAACGAAGGCAGCAATGTAAACAACAGACGAATATACTAGAAAACAAACATTTTTTTTTTTATCCCAGTAGGATGGCTGTCTCCCAGACGTGTGAGAGTGAACACACGAACCTGTGAAACGTTTTCTAAGTTCATAGTCACCTGTACGTTTATTATATCACCTCATCATCTCTTCATTATCTCTTAATTACATCTCCACATAAAGGTTCTATATTCAGTCTTGTCTCCGAATGTCTCCCACATTGCCCGTTGGGACTTGTTCCTACAAGGAACATCATCTGAGATACGAGCTGGCGAGATGGACGGAATGTCTCAAACTTATCAAGCACTATTGAAGAAGGGAATCATCAGATCTTGGTCAATATAGGTCAAAGGTCAACAGCAGAAGTTCAGATATTCCTGGACCGGTTTCCAAATGTCGGAGGTTTCTGTCAAGAGGAGATGTGCTGGTGATTTCTCAAAGTTATGCAAGTAAAGAATTTTTTTCTTTTTTTCGCGAGGAAATCTCGAGATTCAATTTACTGTAGGTCAGAGGTCAATGCTCCAAGTTCAGATGTGTGGGTCAACATCTCAGGTTCTTCAGAAATCTGGGTCAAAGTTTTGAATTAGAAAATTTTTTTTTAAGGGCCGAAGGTTAAAAGTTCCCATTATACATAATTTTCTTTTTCTCTCACTTGCTTTACCTTCTCTTGTGTTTACCATAGTCATACCTCATTTATTGATACGTCAATTTCCACTTTTATTCAATTATCGTTTCATGTGTCTATGTATTTGGTGTTCTGGACAATCTTCGTTCATATGACTGTCCTTTCCTATTATTGCCGTCTCTTCTCTCTTAACCTCTCTCTCTCTCTCCTGTCACTCCATGTTATCTTAGCAAATCTCCTTACTTGTCCTAGCGCCTCTGTTCTTTCCTCTCCTTTCCCCTGTGGTAGGTCTTTCATATTCGTTGCTCTCTCTCTCTCTCTCTGTCTCTGTCTCTCATCATAAAGCCGCAGTGCCAGGCCACACACACACACACACACACACACACACACACGCTACTGCAGTGGTTCCCCCCTCACAAAGATTTATAACCAATAACTCTCTCATGTCCAATTCTCTCATTCTCTCTCTCTATCTCTCATCCTCTCCCTTGCATGTACTTCTCTTGTTACTACTCGTATCTCCTTCTCTCACCTACATCCTCTCTCCAATGCCTATCCCTATTTACCTGACCAACTACCCAATTCCGTGCCGTCTGATTCCATCACTTGCCTATTCGGAGCAAATTACTTTCAGTCATCGTCCACTAGATACCCATCGGTGGCTAATTACCTTCGTACGGACAATTTCTTTCAGTTATCCATCAGTAGGCAATTACGAACAGCCAGTTTACGTAAGCGAGTCCATTAGTAACTAATTACAGTCAACCTCCAATGCTTTCCTCTCTTTCATTAGCACCCATTACCACCTCCTATGTGTCATTCCTGTCTTCCATTAATTAATCACTTACTACCACTTAAACAATTTGTACGTTAATTATCCCTCTCATTACATTAATTACCCGTAATCTGTAGTCCTTCCTATTCTTTCTAATTACTCCTTTACCCATTATCTACTTTGTCTTTCCTTTATCTTCACCTTAATACCTATTACTCATCCCCTTAACTGCTATTTGTTCCTTCTTCCCATTATTTACCCCCTTCGCATTCCTACGGCTGTCTTCCCATTGAATACTCGCCCACTCACCCTATTACCCATTCCTCATACCATTCTATCACCCATTACCCATTCCTTAACCCAATATATCTCTAGTACCCATTTTGTAATCCATCCTATTACCCATTACTCAATCCATTTTCATATCCCATTAACCATCTTTCAACCCAGTGTATCACTCGTTACCAATTTCGTACCCCATTATATCATCCATTACCCATTTCACAACTCATTACATTTCCCATTCCTCGCTATTCTATTACCCATTACCTATCCCTCATTCCAATCTATCGCCAGTTACTTATTTCTCAACCCATTCTATCACCCATTACCCATCCCTTACCCCATTCTATTACCCATTTTCCATCAATCTTCCATTCGCAATGAGGAGAAAAAATTATTTCCATTATATCAAAATCTAATCAATATTTTTAGACGTATAGAATCTTAAAATAGATGATATATAATATATTATGTCTGCCAATAGAACCTAAATTTGCCATAACTATTTAAGTAATAAAGTAAAATTATGAGCCCGAAAAAGAAATATAAAGTTAAGTAATTTCAGTGTAATTTAAGTAATAAAGTAAAATTATTAGCCCAAAAAAGAAATATAAGGTTAAGTAATTTCTGTGTAATTAAATTTAGATTTTTTTTGGTCAGTTCTTTTAAATTCACTTCCACGCGTTATTAGCTTTCAAGGCGTTGCCATTTCTCAAAAAAAAAAAAAAATCTCCCACACCAAGAAATTTTAAAATGCAATTTTAAATGGGACAGGATTTATACGCGACTCGATTCATATTAAAAGTTTTATTCCGAAAGTTCTTTGGAATTCATTTAAGAAATAATTTGGGCAATTTATACCAAAACGCTTTTAGGGAGGAAAAAAAGTATAATAGAATATCAGAATATTCTGCACCAAAAACTTATATCATTATGAATCCCCGAATATTTTTGTTGGTTATTTGAATTCAACAGATTTAATCTAAGATCTTTTGCGTTTTTCCATCGTTTCTAAAAATACTGGACTTTATTGCAAGAACTGCGACTTGCAATATTTCTTTGAACCCCAAGTGTATGAAAAGGAGAAAGGGTGATTTACAGCAGCTGCAGGACAAAGCAAATAAGTATCCGAGATACTACAACTATAGTTCATAAAGATGATAGGTGCTCGAGTCACTACAACTACAATACACGAAGTAAATGGGCTCTAAGTCACTTCAACTATAATACATCGGGTACGTGGGTGTTTGAGTGACTACAGCTACAATACAAGTGGTACGTGGGTGTCCGAGTCATTACAACCATAATACATGGGGTACGTGGGTGTTTGAGTCACTACAACTACAGTACATGGGGTAAATGGGTTTCCAAGTCACTACAACTACGATACATTGAGCACGTGGGCGTTTTAGTGACTACAACAACAATACACGAGGTACGTGGGTTCTCGAGTCACTACAATACACAAGTCACGTGGGTGTCCGAGTCACTAAAAATACAATACATCGAGTACGTGGGTGATTAAAGTCTACAACTACAATAATGACAGAGGCGACCATTGTGCCATACGACCTACACCAAAACCAAGATTATTACCAACAGGATCACCACCACAACCACCACCACTGCTGCTCCACCACCAATCATCCACAGTCTCTTTACTACCAGTCACCAACATTCCACCACCATAACCAAAAACCACTCCAACATAAACCCAAATTTCATCAGTGAGATTTAGTTTACCCTCGCCCGAGAGGAACGATAGTTTACATTGATATCCATTTGGGTTTACCTTTGCACTTGACTTTGCATAGATAGCTATAAAGTTTACCCTTGCTCGTGGCCAAACTCCGGCAACAGTTGCCACTAATGTCTGTAAAGCATAATGGAACAATTTTTCCGAGACGATTTTGGAACCGTTCCAAATTACACTCGACCGCTGTCATTCCCCTACGCAGGATCATATATCAGGGCATCGCCCTTTCAAGGATTATCCTAATATTTGTGAATTATTCAGGAAATAATCGCCGGTGTGTAATTAATTCTAAGAACCACAGGCAACTCCCGAATCCATATTCTACGATTATATAATTACATTTTAGTCTGTTTTTTTGTTCTTTTTTACTGATAATTACTTTGATTTAAACTCTTTCGTTTTGATTTTATCACTTCAAGAGCAAAGTTGCAATGGAGTGATGAGGAAATGTAAGAAGGGATGAGAGTCCGAGAGAGAGAGAGAGAGAGAGAGAGAGAGAGAGAGAAAGAGGAAAGAGTTAAGATTAAGGAAGAAGAGTCCCCGAGAGAGTCTCTTTCATCGTCCTTCACCTCTTAGTAAGGTCACCCAAGTTACTCAAATCAGTGTGGTTAGTAAGGTGAATAAGGTCAGCATGGTCAGTAAAAACCTGTATGGTTAGTAAGGTCAGTATAGTTAGGATGGTTATTAAGGTCAGTCTGAGTAAGGTAACTAGTAAGGTCAGTGTGGTTAGTAAGGTCAGTATGGTTAACAAGGTCGGTATAATTATGATGGTCATTAAGGTCAGTATGAGCAAGGTAACTAGTAAGGTCAGTATATATAACAAGGTCAGTGTGGCTAGTAAGGTCAGTGTGGTTAGTAAGGTCAGTGTGGTTAGTAAGGTCAGTGTGGTTAGTAAGGTCAGTAAAGCCAGCCAACCAGCGTCTGGCTGAAAGAGCACACGCGTGGGTGGAGAACTCGTTCAGGTGGTGAAGCTGAAAATGCTATTCATAGAGTGGCTTTTACAGGAATAAATCTGCCATGTTATGAACGACGGGGCCATAACACGAGCTGGAGAACATACGTTACCGAGTGGAATATGACTAAGGCTTTTCCGAGGAGATGAACGAATAAATAAAAAAAAAAATGAGAAAATGTTCTCTACTCCTTTTTTGTCCCTACTGGATGAAATATTCTTTCCAATATTCAATACTTAATTCATGAACTAGATAATCGTTTTCTTTGAGTCATTTCATATACTGTTTCCCACTACCGGAATTCCTTTAATTAATGCAGTTTTTTCCGACCGCTTGATGCCCTGAATCGATGGGTCGGTCTCTTCACAAAAACATCCTCGAATTTTACTTTTTTTACGATTCCACATCCTGACCCTTTGTCGAGGTGTATGTCTTTGATAACGAAACTTCCCTTCTGTGGCTTTTCTGCTGCTCTTTGTTCTATAAAGTATGAACTTCCTTTTCATGGTCGCTCTATCGTGGTAATTGTTACTGCAGCGACTTTCCCACCTGGTGTTCCCCAGGGCCCTGTCCTACAACCTACTTTCTTTCTAGTCTCATCCCAACATTCGTTCTCATTCCCGTTCTACACACATGTCCTCTCTCGATTCGGACGTGTGTCGCATCCCCGGACCGAGTAGCATCATTAACCTAGCAAAATTCAGTGGTGCAAAACGCAGTTTCTACGAAAGTATTTTTCCGAATATTTCCAAGCATTATGTTTCGGCGTTGCAATAATATATAATGTACAAGCTGGGTATGACTATGTCCCAATTCTCTCTCTCTCTCTCTCTCTCTCTCTCTCTCTCCTGGAAACCCCCACAAAAGAAGCATTACAAAATCAGCGTCCTCAAAGCTTAGGGCAGCTGTATAAGTGTCGAAATTATCTTTCTTTTGGGTTGTTGACCCATATCTACTATAACTGTCCAAATATTTTTGGACTTTTTGCATTCCCTCTACCGAAAATCATATCATGCTTAGAAGTCAGGTATCTATACATCCGAGGAGCTCTGGTCATCATA
>JAYMFT010379833.1:0-55511 GCA_038088735.1 Panulirus argus | reverse complement strand
GGTAGCGTTAAGAACAGAGGACTGAGCCTTAGAGGGAAAATCCTCACTTGGCCCCTTCTCTGTTCCTCTTTTGGAAAGGCAGAAACTGGAGGGGAGGATTTCCAGCCTCTCGCTCCCTCCCCTTTTAGTTGCCTTTTATGAAAGGTGTTTGTTACATGACAGTCAGTTTCAGGACTTGGACAGTGTATCAGTTAGCTCTAGTTATCAGGTCAGAGATTTGGAACCAGACCATGCATGTAAAAAGCCCATAATAAAAAAAAATATCAGGATCAGTACTTTGTAGACAAGGTCTTGAAGCCTCAAACATTTTTGGGTAAGTCCATCTATATTTCAAGTATTAAGAAACTAGTCAAGTCTAGCTTTTTCATTTTTTGCTCAAAGGATATTTCACTTAGAGATGGTGCACATGGCTCTCTCATCTCTGTACCTTTCATTCATCAGCATCCTTCTTTGGTAAGGAGACCAAATATTTACAATATAATCTAAATTTGATCATATACAGGCTTCTGTGGTAGACAGCCTTCTTCCACTCAATCTGTACATCTGGTAGAGTAACTCTAATACTGTGAGAGCCCTGAATGCAAGTTTCTCAGTTGGTCCATGACTTACTGAGCAGTCTTTAAAGTGAAATTCCCCCCTCACCCCCCTACCTTGTCTTTCCCTGCATTTTGTTTTACTTTATTGTACTACCTTTTACTCACGTTTTGACCAATTTTTATCATCATTTATTCATGTTTTGACCGATTTTACCTTTAACCATTACTCTATATTTATATATATTAAACTTTTCAGGACTATGTATCAGACCAGTTCATTCTATCTGTATGGTCTTGGACTTGATTGTGATTATATGGTGAACTCCCACCTACTTTCCGTTGATATTTTTTTTTCATCTACATACATATATGTGTGAGTAACTCAGTCATTCTTGTATATCACTCACAGATTTCAAAAAATGCTGGTTCAACGACTGATCCCTGAGGGACCCCACTTACACTACTCTTTCTAGATTAGTTTATTATTTTATTACAGAATCTGATCAATTGTTTATGTATATACAAGAACATCTAAGGATTTTTTACTGGAATATCAACAGATTCTCATACAGTTGTGTACTCGATCTTGAATTTTTAATCATTTTACCATTTGAACTGATATAGGAACAAATCATTCATGAATCTGTTTGAAGTAACATGATTACAGTTAAACAATTTCCTGGAAAATGAGCATTCTCCTTAGAGAAGGAATCTACATACGGAACAATTACCGGAAAAAGTGTTTTATTCCAAAAACAACCTTACCAATATGATATTCCTTTTTTGTACTACTTTAAGCCCCTGTGTTATCCTGACGAGTTTGTAAACAAATCGTTGTAGATAAGGATATGTATAGACATAGAAAACGTAAAGTTTTTGGGGCTGAAGTATACTATTAAGTTCGGATTTCAAATTTTCAAACATTATTTCATTAATATGTATAGTATCAGCAATTTTTTGTTTATTTACAGATTGGTTGTTAATTGAAAACCTTTGAGTGTAAGCTCCTTTTTTTAGAAAGGTTTACAAATATTAGCATGAGGGGCGTACGTGATTACAGTTATAGAATTTCCAGGAATATTAGCATTCCTCTTAAAAGAAAAATGCATAGGGCACAATCACCGTGAAAAGTGTCCGACTATAAAACAACCCCTGGGCAATCCTAACGAGTTTGTAAACCAATCGTTGTAGATAAGTTTATGTATAGACATAGAAAACGTAAAGGTTTTTTGGTTGAACTATACTATTAAGTTCTTATTGCAAATTTTCAAACACTATTCCGTTACTATGTAAATATCAGCAATTTTTTTTTTTATACTTACATTTTGTCTGTTAATCGAAAATCTTTTAATGTGGTTGTCTTAAGAAGGTTTACAAAACTGTCAGCAAGAGGGGCGTACCGTAAATCGGGGAAATTCATTCATTGAATCGTATTTTCTCACATTGGCGTACGGATTTATATATTCACAAAGCTTTATCATGCAATAATTTGAAATTGCACTTTATGATAATGATTTCCTCTATCAATGCATGATTCATGTATGGACTGACAAGAGACATTGGCACTGGGGCAAATTGCCTTAGTTCCTCCTTTGTAATACAAGTGCCCCAAGGAAATTCCAGACATAAAGAGTACCTTTTTCGACGCACATACATTAAGAATTTGCCCAAATGCAGAGCAAACTTGTAGCCCTTACCGAAGGAAAATCGACTGCCAAGAAGAATGAATCGTGTGGTTACATGCTGTCAAACTGCTGTATTCCATTTTGTCAAACCATTACTGCATTTAGTCGAGGTTTCTATCCAACATAATACACCTCTTTTACGCTTTGTTTCATTCGTTTTCTTGTCATCGTCAGTAAAACATATTCAGGATGATTGTTAACTCAAGAGGGAACTCATATACGAAGATCAGAAGTGGTATAGCTCCCACCTCTGAGCCGTGAGGGAACCGAACTGTTACTCTCTCCTTGTTAAAAAATAATTGCCTCTTGAAATGTATTCTTTGTTTTTTCTCGTATGGCAATTAGTACATTGTATAAGCCTTTACTAACACCAGCTTTTAAGTATAGCCTTATCATGTCTAATGCAGGTAATAGTTTCAAATGCCTTCCGGCAACCTAAAAATAGAGTTAATCTAAGATGTTGCTTACACTTTCTTAGAAGTCCGACAGATTTATCTAAGATGGATTTTCCTTTTGTAATCTATCTTTTTTCTCTTGCTGATTTAATTAGTTTCTGTCAGACAAACATTTTTAGCCATTTCCCGACAATTTTTTATACCTGCAGACGTTGTTTATTGGGAACATTTGCCTGTAGTTCGGTTGTAACTTTCGGTTGACTTTTTTTAAATTTTGGCACTACAACAGCTCCCCTCCATTCCGTTGGAACACAGCCGTTTTTGAGCAGAATCACAATACATCCACAGTGGCCTAATTAGAGTCTCAGCATACTCTTGGTGTGTGAAGGATAGGATGCTGCCTGAACAGTGAGTTACCTGCTACCCCAGATTCTTCATGAACTTTCTTAATGTCAGAGATTTGACTTCAGTGCATTTTAGAGTATCTCCCTTTTTTCACTGCAGTAGCGATGGATCCCCCAAGTCATCCCCTGTAAAGACACCTCTGAAAGCTTATGATTAGAGCTTTCCATTAGGGCCCCTGAGAGGAACTTTATCAGGGGGTACAAAATTTCTCCCGGGCCCCCTTTCTCTTCTCCATTAGTCATCCTGTTTTTATCCGCTGCGGATCTCTGTCATGAGCTGTAAGGCCAAAAAGGGTATGGAAGATGAGAGAAGGGTGGAATGGAGCGCTCTTTTGATATTCTGCATTTTCTGAGATCCCAGGAAATTCCCGGACCCCCTTTTTGAGCCTCGGGTACGATGTGCCCCCTCCACCCCGCCTCTCAGAGGCCCTGCTTCCCATATATTCTTATCTGTACACTTTTAACTATTTGAATTCTTAATATGATTGTATGGTAATTCGACAATATACTTATCATAGGTTTACCATATTTTTATGAAGTAGTGTTTGTTCTTAGATTTACCAGTAATAATTCTGTTGTGTTTCTCTTGTTCCTTCATTTTCGTTCTAACTTAATTTCTATCATTCTTGTACATTTCATGCGTTGCTTGACTTCTCTGTCATTTGCCACACACGGTGTATCAATATACTTTTGTTTGTTTAGGTCTCTGGTGAATCCATACATTAGTTGTCTTTTTTTTTTTTCTTTTTTTCGTCTTTTGTCTCCATCCTTTCCAACAGCACTCACTTCTTTGCTCTGTTGTACATATCGCGGAATCTGTCGTACAACCCATCTCTCTCTCTCTCTCTCTCTCTCTCTCTCTATCTATCTATCTATCTATCTTCTATCTCTCTCTCTCTCTCTCATTACCTTTTACATCTAGTGTACAAACTGATCGCTTTTTCTAAGTGGAATCCCCTAGTTTTTTATTCTCATTATTATACATGAAGACTACATCCAACTTTGTTATGTCCACATCTGCAGCCCTAATGTACTATACAGTAAGTCGATATAAAATGTTGCTACTAGTTACGATGGCTAATCTTGCTGCTAACTTGAACCTACTTTTTTTTTTGTCTTTTTAATTAGATTAAAAGCAATAGGATGTAGCTTATCTAACGTCCTTGGAGGATTAGATATCAACAGCGAAATCGCTTACTTTCTAATCATTGTTTATCCTGAATGTACTTTCTTGGAATTTGGAAGTATTTTCCATCAGGAGAGCTAATCCCTCTTTTCTTTGTCTGTCTTCTCGCTATTTTCTTGTTATTATATATTTTTCTATAAGAATAGTGAAGGTCCAGCCAGATGAGGATATTTTTGTTTGGATCACTCAGTATCCTGAGCGCGCTACCACCCTGGTTTGTTGGTTGTTTGGGTATTTAGGCTTTTGGCCTATCGACATCCAGTCAATGAGACTTTCAACGTCGTTATTATAACTTCTTTCCTCGGGCGTTCGGGATACGCTCTCACTGCTTATGTGGCCCTCCCTAAGCAAGACCCTTAAGTAGCATGGTGCTCAGTGGTCGTACCGTGGTGCTTAGGGTCGTACCTTGTTGCTCAGCGGTCGTAACGGGGTGTTATAGTATTGTACCTTGGTGCTCAGAAGGCGTATTGACGTGTTCAGGGGTTCGTACCTTGATGCTTAATAGATGTAACTTGGTGCTGAAAAGGGTGAAGCAGTTTTTAGTATCTTTGTATTGAACTAGGACCCCATTCCATAGGAAATAGTTAGGTACTGCTACAGAGTGACCGGTTAATGATATTCATAGGAAGTATCCCCCCAGCCAGTCAGAGACATCATGAATATGATGAATGTTAAAAATGGAAATGCCAGTAACGAATGCAGTTGTGTTTGTATTGTGGTTTTTTATTTATCATTTATTTATTTTTCAGATGAACAGCAAATTAGCGCAAAAAGGAGTGCCATTTTATCAGTTTTGTACAACCATTCAAATGAAGTTTGTATAAGATCATGGAATGAGTAATGACTTTTATAAATTCTATGATTTACCAGTGTTTGCTTGATGCTGGTTATCTTGACTATTCTTAACTGTGTGTGTGACGCCGGACTCATGATCAAGGCTACACCGCGAGTGAAAAGTCACCTTTAGCTTGTCTGTATCATCGGGAGTACAGTCTCGTCAAAGAACTTCGCACTACAAAGGAGTCCACATTTTCCTGCTTTCGGAAATAGCACAGAAGCTCCTGGACGGAGCCTTTGAATAAGTCTGGAACTCTCTCAGGGAAGGAGCCCCGATGCAGCTAAAAATTATAACTGAATAAGTGATATACGTTATCCCTGGGGATAAGTGAGAAAGAATACTTTCCACGCACTCCCTGCGTGTCGTAAGAGGCAACTAAAAGGGGAGGGAGGAGGGGGGGAGCTGA
This sequence comes from Panulirus argus, assembly GCA_038088735.1. Taxonomy (NCBI): domain Eukaryota; kingdom Metazoa; phylum Arthropoda; class Malacostraca; order Decapoda; family Palinuridae; genus Panulirus; species Panulirus argus. The sequence continues at coordinate 50,061 of JAYMFT010379833.1, read as the reverse complement.
AAATCCTCCCCTCCTGTTTCTACTTTTTCCAAAGAGGAACAGAAAAGGGGGCCAAGTGAGGATTTTACCTTCTGAGGCTCAGTCCTCTGTTCTTAACGCTACCTCGTTAACACGGGAAATGGCGAATATGTATGAAAAAAGTGACATATATATATATATATATATATATACCTTTATCTTTCATACTTGTTCGCCGTTTCCCGCGTTAGCGAGTTAGCGCCAGGAACTTTCAAAGCAAAGGCTTCTTCATTCGCTCACATCTATTCTCTACCTGTCATGTGTGCTGCACTGAAACCACACCCCCGTATCCACAACCAAACTCCACAGACCTTTCCATGATTTACCCTGGTTACTTCTTATGCCTGGTTCAATCTAGCGACAGCACATCGTCCCCTATACACCACATCGCTATAGTGCACTTTTATCCCTTGCACGCTTTTCAGCCTTCTACATGCTGAGACTCTGATCAATCAACATCTTTCCAGCCTTCCACCTCCAATTTAGTCTCCACTTTCTCCTTGTTTCCCTAACTTGTGACACGTATCTCTCCATATGTCCAAACTATTTCAACACTCTCTTCAGCTCTCTCAACCATACTCCTTTCATTACCACGCCTCTGTCTTATTACTTACTCGATCAACACTCCTCATACCACATTTTGTCTTCAAACATCTCATTTCCATCACATCCGCCCTACTCCGTGCGCTCTCATATCTAACCCATGCCTCGCGTCCATATATCATCGTTGGGAGTACTATACTTTCAAACTTTCCCATTTTCGCCCTTTTAGTTAGCGACCTCTCTCTCCACACATTCCACAATTCTTCCCCCTCATCTAGAGTATAACTCACCTTTGCTTCCATTGTTCCATTCGCTGCCATGTCCACTCCCAGGTGTCTTAAACGCCTCACTTCCTGCAAGGTTTTTCCATATAATTTCAAACACAACTGAACTGTCTCTCTGCACTGCTAAACTTTATAGCCTTGCTTTTACTCACATTTACTCTCAATATTTTCCTTTCACACATTCTCCCATACTGAGACACCAATCTCTGCAGTTTATTACTCGATTCTGCCACTTGTATTATGTCAACAGGAAACAACAACTGGCTCATTTTCCAGGCACCCTCACCTCTACAAACTACGTACCCGTCCCTCATTCCAAGACCCCTGCATTTACTTCCCTCACCTATCCATAAACAAATTAAACAGGGTGACATCACACACCCCTGTCGCAGACCCATCTTCTCCTAGAACCACTCACCCCCCTCCAAACCCTCTCGCACGCACGTCTTGTCTTACTCTTTTGAAAAAAAAAGAATCCTCACTTTCTAATAGTTTTCCTCCTACATCAAATATTCGTAGCACTCTCTACAAAGCATCTCTATCAACCCTACCATATGCTTTCTCCAGATCCATAAATGCCATATGCATATCTTTCTGTTTCGTTAATTTTCACACGCATTCTTCAGAGCAAACAGCTGATCCACACATTCTCTAGCACTCCTGAAGCCACATTTCCCCACCTCATTCTGTTGCTCTGTGCATATATTACCGTACTCCGCCTGTTTTTGGTTGCAACGCAAGTGATTAAGTCACCTTTAACGAAGCTGTATCACGGTCAGTCTCGCCGAGGAACTTATAGCTTCAAAGAAGTCCATTATTTCCCTGCTTCTGGTTATAGTGCAGCGTAGCCTCGAAGCTGCAGGAGCCCTGGGGTTCAAAAAGATGTTACCAGTAGCATGGGGTATACTGAACATGAAAATAATGAAGCGAAAAGTAGAACCTTGTGACATGAGCACGTTATCTCTCTTTTTTTTATATTAAACTTTCGTGTTACAGGTTTGAATGAAGGGTGATGATAGGGTGAATGAAGGAAAGAAGCGTAATTGATGGAAGTCTTCAGATTTCCCACAGTAGTTCGAAGCAAGTTTGAAGAATTCTTTCACAGACATCCACCTTTAAGCTTTCCAATCAGACAAGTCTATGAAAGGTTTGTTGCTACTGGCTCAGCGCAAGATAATTACAAACGCCAAAGTGGACAACTTGGTTGTGTTCCGAAAACAACAAAGCGAAAGCGCACGACGCAATTGTTCTTTTAGTCCTGATACATCAGCACCTCGACTTTCACTGCAAGTTGGTATCCACAGAGGCAGCATGAATGAGAATATCATACAAAGAAATTTACCATAGGTTTGTGTTCTTAACACATTGTAAAAGTCAAAGTTTCTCTTTTCTTTAACTTTCTATAACACAAAGTTACGTTTCTTGATTTCATGAAATTCCTGTAATATAAATGTTTTAATTATCTTTGTTGGACAGACTGAGAAGACTGGTAACGTCTTTTTAAACCACGCTATATATATATATATATATATATATATATATATATATATATTCTCTCTCTCTCATACATATTCGCCATTTCCCGCTTTAGCGAGGTAGCGTTAAGAATATAGGACTGAGCCTTAGAGGGAAAATCCTCACTTGGCCCCCTTCTCTGTTCTTTCTTTTGGAAAAGTAAAACAGGAGGGGAGGATTATATATATATACAAACACATATACCCTAGCCTGAGCCAGGTGCCCATTTCATCAGCCAACTCCTTAGGATGGATGAACAGCTGGGTTGACTGTGAACTGACTGCCACAACTAGGATTCAAACCTATGCACTCAACCCTGGGCGGCCCCTGAATGCAACATGGTCAGGAACACTAACCGCTACACCATGGAGGTCCATCCAAAAATATATTCTACAGGTATTTTCATTAGTGACTACCTAACACATTTGACACCATGTATCCCAGTGAAAAAACTAATGTGTAATAGCACGTCTTCTCTGTGAGTCCATTCAACTGCTTTTTATCACTATCAACCCATTGACTGTGGCTACTCTAAATGTTTAGTGTACCCTCACTGCAGCCATTTTCAATAAATTTAAAAATCATTTTATTCATTTTTTTGGTTTACCATTCAAAAGCAAGTTTTTATTCCGAAAAAAGAATTATACATACATCAATGCACTTATGTGGTACTCAGGTGCATGGTGAAATTAGGAAATTAATAAGAGCTCAGCTTGCAATGTTACCAGACTTACAAGGTGTTCCCCTAACAGCATTATATATACACATCTCACAATGCATTTATGTTATAATTCGTAATACAGTAATATGTTTCATCTATCTATCTCCAGCTATCTTCATCTCTGATGCCTATTACCTCTGGGAACTCCCTCAAGGGGCTGGCCATAGCAAAAGAGTCTCCACAACTGATGAACTCCAGTGCTGCTTCTTAGCCATTATTGCCTCACCCTTAAAAGGCCACCAGCAGAGGACAACTCTGGCACAGTGTTCTGAGAGGCTCCTAAATAGTGTTCCTATCAACTACTACCTAATGTGTCTACCTAATGTTCCAACCTACTACTTCTACCTAATACTCCCACCAAATGTTCATTCCTTCTACTTCTACCTAATGTTTCTACCTGATGCTCCTGTCTAATGCTCCTACTTACTAGTCCCATTTATAGCTCTGACCATTTCACCAAAAGGTAGGGCCAGTGCATAGCGCTCACCACAGAAAAATCTAGTTACAAAAAATAAGCTGTGTGATATATTGACAAGGTGAGATTGTATGTTTGGGGACAGAATGCCAGCAGTCCACGTGTGGGAGAGGCAAAAAGAAGGGACAGCTGCCTGAGTCAGAGGAGTGCAACTTGACAACCACTGAAGTGCTGTTTTACTATGTAGCCTTCACTAACCCTCCAGATACCCAGGTGGGTAGTGCCGGTAATATACTTTCCTGGTTGTTGGCTGCTTAGCATGTAATACCAACCAATATGTTTCCTTATTTTTATAAATCGCTATATTCATGTATATAAATCTACAGCCATACTCCATATGCATTTTGAGAGTTACAGAGCATCTAAATTGAAAAAAGAGGGAAAAAAATTGGCAAAAAATGTGGAACACTAAGATGCCTGAACGATTGTTGCTTTCTGACTCACTGCTCAGCTGTTATTCATGCTCAGGAATTTTAAATGCCTTAGACCATATATGGCATCCTCTCGGTCAACTGCCAGAGGTATCCCGGGGGTACCATTTACAGGATATTAGTGTCAATAGGTTAATGTTGATTGTATCTGAGGGCTTACATATTGCAGAAGTACAATATTTCCATTCATCTGTGTGCCTGTGTATATCAGGCTACATCATCAAGCTAAGCACCTGTTACAACCTAGAGATGCCATGATATACTGACCTTTGTGGGTTTCGTGAGGAGTAAGTCGATGAGGGCTTACACTGGCCCTCCTTGGCAGCATTTTCTCAGGTGCTCCTGAGGGTGCTGATGAATGTGTTCCTGAGGGTGCTCGTTTAGGTGTTCCTGAAGCTTTCATCATGCACACATGCTGAATATCTCCCTCACTCGTAGGAGAAGTCACTGGCAGTAAGTGACGGTGAAACACACAAATTACTTGATAAACCAAAAGGAGCACACATTAAATACAAACCAAAACAGAATACACATAAAGTACAGAACACAAAAGAAAAGCATTGTTTACCTAAATAACAATAAACCAAGAATATTGATGAAAAAATGACCAAAATCTCATGCATTTTCTTGAATATGAAAAGAGTCATCTCTTACAAGGCTTTACGATTCTTGAATTTTGTTATAAATTGTCCTGAAGAACCTGACACCAATCATATATGGAAACTAAAGCATAATGGTAACTATAATGTGTTCTGGAGAGAGACATGAAAAATTCTACTCAAAAGCAGTCAGTACTGTAATCATTCCACTAAGCCTTCATTCCCTATCCTCCTAACAATAATTTCATAATGACTTATAATGTGTCTTGGAGAGAAGCATGAAAATTCCAATAAAAGCAATAACATAATCACACTAAACCTTTATTCCTATCTTCCCACCAGTGATGTCATATTGACCCTCTGTCTTGGCAGCACACAGCTGACCACTAAGCTTTTCCCTCTCCTTATTGCACACCAATGGTCATTGGCTGGACTTATTCATAATGTGTTTGGACTACTGCTATACGAAAATTTTAGATACAGCTAAATTCATTCATCTTTTGTTGTGATCTTCCCTTGCTGGTAGCAAATTATGATAGCATGATTTTTAGGTTGTGCAAGTCTTGTGGAAAAGTGATATGACAAGGGGTTACTAGCACTAATAAAAGATTATGGGTTAACAACATCTCTACTTTCTCAGTATTTCTTTTTCTAATCTCTTAATTCTTTCAATCATCCTGTTTTTCCTTCCCTTCTACTTTGTCCCTTGGGGCAAATATTCTTACTTCTCTGATTCATTGTCTTTTGATAAGGAAGATAATATCAGGCCTATAGCCAAGGAGATGTTGGGGGGGTTGAGTGACCCTGCTCCACTTGACAGAAAAGGTCCAGTTTTGTTACCATAGTTATTACTTATGCTATATAACCTCATTAATAAATAAACACTTAAATCCTTGAAATCTTCAAAACTAGCTATTTCGAGCAAATCCAAAAATCAATAACTATGCAAACTTACTCCATCAATATGCACTGGATGATTGGATTTACACGTGTCATTCAGTTAAGTGCTTATTCAGCAGAACTATGCTGATTTCACCAACAAGTTTAAGTTCAGCTCTGTGTGATCTATATTAGTGACTCTTAACCAGGGGAAAATTTCCCCCAGAGAACATGGGGGGAAATGAAAGGACCCAGTCTTTTATTATTTTTTTTTATTATTTTACAGAGCATTGTAAGATAATCATATTCTTGAATGTGATTTTTTAATATGAAATTAAAAATTTAAGTTATTTCTTACTGCTAACATACCATTATGTCTGTTTATAATCTAGTTAGGACTATTACACATTTTCTAAGAGAGGTAGGATACAATGTCCTTGACCTCATAAAAAGGGGTAATAGCAGAAAAAAGGTTAAGAGCCACTGATCTATACCAAGTTCCCTATATCAATATCAAGGGTTCTAAATCTTTTATGGGCTGTTTGCCCCTTGGTCATAACATGGGGAGCTATTTGTCTTTCTGACAATAATATCCTCATAATCATAGTGACATCTTTCCTCGATTTTCCATGACACAGTACAAATACAAAGTATTTTTGAGACATATCTAACAAAGCTATGGAAACAGCACTGTTATGGCTAAAACCAAACAGGCTCTACTTTGTGAGCAACTTATGTCCAATGTTGACTGTTTTTAACTGGTATAAATTAGCTCTTTAGATTTCTTTCAAAACCTTTTCATCAAAATATTTTGTCAAAAATACTGCACAATTTTTCTGTGTGTGTATTCAGTTTGTGCCTGGACTGAATTTTAGCAACCTACATGTGAATGAAGCAGAAAGGTATGACAGCAACAGCCCCTAGGCCAGAAAGGGGGACCTGACAACCACCGTAGTGCTGGCTGACTGTGCTGTCATTACAAACCTCCCCTCTCCACCAACAATCTGCCTGATCAGATGCTGCCTGCTACACAAACACTGAGTAGTGCTAGCACAGATTATATTTCACTGATGTAAAGTAACAAGAAAACTCAGTGCATACCAGCAGCACTGATGGGCTGATTCATTCACTCTGTAATGCCTTAACATTGGAAGTATAACAAAGTTCTACATTTTACCAATTGGAGAGAAGTACTCTCTATTCATCATCACAATACAAGTAAAAAAAAATCCTTTTATTTTTGTCTTTCTTATTCACTGAGAGAAGCGCAATGAAAAGTTTAAAGATACAAACAGTCTACTTATGATGCTTGAATAGCATCTGAATATGGTGCACAAAAGTTCAATAAGCTATCTGCAAAGTATCTTAGACCTAAATTAGATTATGCTTCTCAAGTTTGGTTGTCTCACATAGACATAAAGAAGGCAACAAAAATGGCACCTGAAGTAAGAGGAATGAATACTAGGGAAGGGTTAGAGGTAAGAAATTTCCCATCATGGAAAAGAGAAGAGTAAGAGGAGACGATCACAGACTTTCAAGTTTCTAAACAAGTCTGAATATGTTGACAGTGAAAAGTTCTTGAGTTGTTAGTATTACTCTGGGGGGTAATTTAAGATCTCTGGCACTGACTGATCCAGGAAAGGCTGGTATGGAATCAATTACAGGAATATAGCAAGACATCAGTTATAACCAGATCTGCAAAGAGGAGGCTAAAGGAGAGGAAAACACAAGAGAATAAATATTTGGGAACACTATGGAGACTTGCCAAGGAGCAAAACCAGGTAACAGTACAACTAGAGATACAGTTATAAAAACAGGACACATTTCATGGTTCATGAAGGAAGTAATGAAATTAGAGAGGAATTAAGAAATCTAAGAAATATAGGTTCTGAGGGGAGGATTCAGGAGACACATAACCAAAGGAAAGAAGGTGAAGCTATAAAAAGAAAAAAGTCTGATGGGTCTTTTTTTTTTGATGTACTAAAGGCTGTTCAGTCAGAGAAAATGACTGAAACACATACAGAATCTAGTGATGACAATATTTAGCATGGGGATTGCTCAAGCAATATTAGCAGCTATTTAGACAGAGGAAACGACAAAGGCACATACAAAATCTATTGAATAAAGAGTGGCATAGAAGTGAAGAAGCAATATCAGTAACTGTTCAGTTATAGAATATGACAAACATGTACAAAGAGACTGATGATAGTAGAAAGCAAGGAAGTTCATATGGACCAATTTCAGCAGCAGATCAACATATGCAAAGCAAGAAGAATGATGGAGAGGAGCACAGACCTAGAGAAATACAAACAGAAAATTAGGTGAAGTGTTTGAAAGAATAATGTGCACTGTTAGAGATGAAGCAACATTAGAAGACAAACTGTCTGCTGGAAAATATCAAAATAGTCTTCAGGTACAGAATAAGGAAATTTGAAGCTATTCATATTTCAGATATGGTTAAAACTAGAATATGTTTTTTCAAGTTTGGTCACCATACCTAAAGAACAGAAAAGAACTAACAGAGAAGGTCTAGAGCTAAGTTACAGGGAGAGGCTGAAGGCATTAAATTTATCCACTCTTTTAGACAGGAGAGTGAGGGGTGGCCTGATCAAAGCCTTAAAGTTTCTGATAGAGATCAACGATGTGGACAGTAAACAGTTCGTTATGAGAGGTAGGGTCAAAGAAATCAGAGGACAGAAACCAAAGCACATAACATGAAATAAAGTAAGAAACCTGTTAAAAAGATGTAAAGAAATTATTTAATAGTATAAAAGTGGTGGGTAAATTAAACAGAATGGCTAAGGACACGGTTAATGCAGACATAATGCATAAATTTAAGGTTAAATTATGAAAGAGAATGTTTAAGAGATGGGGTGCCATGAGCGTAAAACTATCTTCCCATGCATCACAAATAGGTATTTATGAGGCAAATAGTGGATGTGAAAAAAGCACCTCCCCTCCACACAATGGAACCATCATCGTCTTCACACTCACAACTGGCAATATCCTGCGTCTCTTACTCCTGCCGTCACTCTTCCACATCCTTGTGAAAACTACGTCCAGTGACGCACAATAACTCTCTTCTAAAATATTTGAGTAAAGTAATTTGGGCTCTCTTATACAGCTTGTGCAAGGAGAAATTTTTATACCACACGCTTCAACAATGTGATGGTTACTATCCACTTAAGAGGAAAAAAACGGACTAATATATGGATATACCTTCTGAAATGCCACTAAGTGAATTCTGAATACTTGCCACCCCTACAGCTGTATGTAAACTTTTAAAAACAAAACCCCACATACAGGATATTTGCAGTTAACTCCCAGAAGAGGCACATCCCATATATGGAATGTCAACAGTCAATGATTTAAGTATAATTTCCATGAAAATGTGTCTGTATACAATGACAAATGCTTTATGACTATTGCCACTAGCACTGTGCAGAATGGAATTGTCATTAATTGAAACCATCTAGGAGGCCTAGCTTGTGTGTGGTGTGGTAATGGAGTGGGTGTGATACTGTGTTGCTGAGAGCTGAATATTTTTCTTGATTCTGTTGTGGATCAGTTTTACAGAAAGTTTGGATACTAAAGACAGACATGATTAAAGGTGGTAATAGGAAGACTGAGTTTGAAGTTTTACAAATGGTACTATGCTGGCAGGTTTCAAGATGTTAGGAATTTTGTTGTGAGGCCAGGAGTCACTGAAGATACCTATAAGTGCCTAGACTGCCACTGGGCCAATGTCTTTCTCTGTAGATAACTATTCATATAACTTCTCAATACTCCCAACCATCAACATGGCACAACATAAGGTGGTGCTCCACACTGTAATAGAGGTGTAGTGTTTCCCATCATTGTATTAAAGTTTCTGCAGGACAATTGCCATTTCCCACAACACCAGCTGCTTTCTCACCTGACCCACACATGTAAATGGTTAAAATGTATGATAATTTAGAATAATGAAAATGATATACAACACTGTAAACTACTTGGACAGCTGTATTCCTCTGACTTTCCAACAATGCAAAGTAATTATATTTTGGATAATAATAATAATACGGTATAAACTCTGAAAACACATATCTAATGGTAGAAAATTAGGGATATAAATACAATAGTGATAAATAATGATAAATAAATATATATTATCCATGGGGATAGGGGAGAAAGAAAACTTCCCACGTATTCCCTGCATGTCGTAAAAGGCGACTAAAAGGGGAGGTAGCAGGGGCTGGAAATCCTCCCCTCCTGTTTTCACTTTTCCAAAAGAAGGAACAGAGATGGGGGCCAAGTGAGGATTTTTTCCTCTAAGGCTCAGTCCTCTGTTCTTAACGCTACCTCGCTAATGCAGGAAATGGTGAATATGTATAAAATATATATATATATATATATATATATATATGTGAATAAATGGTTTCGTAGAAAGTGTGACTGGAATTTTCTAATTGGTTAGGGTAAGTTGGGTCAGTCAGGTCAGTTCAGTTTTGGTGGCTTATGTCAGTTTGGAGTAGATCAGATCAGATGATGTTAAGTTATGTTATGTCTGTGTCATGTCATATCAGGTTAGGTCAAGTTAGATCCAGCTACTGTAGATTTTATGTTATGGATAATATCCCCCTCATGCTATTTGTACTTTTTACACTGATGCAATGTAAAAACTATGGAACAGTATCAACTGCCTATAGGTAACTGTCTATAATTAACTATATTCTGCATATATGCATAACCAATAGGGGAAATAGAATAGCGTAAACATCTGATTAATGGACAAATATATATATTCTTAAGGATGTATTGTAAGAATTATTGTAGGAGAAAAGGAGCCTACTTATCATGCCCAACCTTAAAGTAGCCACATATGGAGAATTATAATCCATATCTATTTCAATAGCAGATAATCCTGCTTCTTATGACTAGCAAAACACAGAACACTGATGAAGTGATCTGATATGCCAACAGGAATGACCCCAGGTGACCTGGCAGGTTCCTCCTCCACCATCAGTAGACGTGACCTACCTCAGCTCACCAGGTCCACTGCATCTAAGGTAGCTTCAGCCCAAACAGACCTCTTAGGTCAGTGGTTGCCAGTTTACTTTGCACACACACAGTCCAGTTTACTTTGCACACAGAAGCCAGTTCATCTTGCACACAGAACTCACTTCAATTTTTACAAAGGAACCAGTTTATTTTGCCCACAGAAGCCAGTGAAACCTGAACACACTGGCCATTTTATCTGGCACACAAGGGAGTCATCCTATCCTAACACCAAAGCTAGTCTGCTGTGCACACAAAAGGCAGTTTAATTTGTACACAGAAGCCAGTCTAACATGCACACAGAAGTTAGTTTAACTTGTACACAAAATCTAGTTTATCATGCACACAAGTCAATTTACCATATGCACACACACACACACACACACACACAAGTGAATTTACTGTATGCACACAAGCTAGTTTACTTTGTATGCAATAGCCAGTTTACATTGTACACAGAGGTCAGCATACCATGTATATGGAAGTGAACTTACCATATATACAAATCCATTTTACCTTGGACAAAGAAGCCATTTTATAAACACAAACCAGTTTAACTTTTACACCCCAGATTTACTTTAGACATAAAAGCCAACTTACCCTGTACACAGAAGTCAGTTTACCTTGTACACAGAAGCCAGCACTCACCAAGTTTATCTTGGGCACAGAAGTCAGCTAACCTTGTACACGGAAGCCAGTTTTCCTTGAACACAGCAGCCATTTTAACTTGTGCATAAAGGCAAGTTTAGTTTGTACACAAACACTTGTTTACTTTATACATAAAAATTTTTAGGAATGCCAGTTTAATATGGAAAAAAGACATAACTTGTAGAAGTATGGCAGTTCACATTTTATATAGAGTTCAATTTACAGAGGCCATTTTTAATGTTTCCAAACAACATTTCATCATATAAATGGAAGTCAGTTTAACATGTAGATACAGACCAGCATAACTTGAAGAGACAGACCAGTGTAACTTGTAGATGGAGGCCAGTACAACTCAGACTGCAGCGAATTTACGTGTCGACAGATGTCAGTTTAACTTGTAAAAAAGAAGCCAATCTGGACTGTAGGCAGTCCCATTTAATTTATGAAGTCGCCAATTTACTTCTCAGAAGATGGTTTAAAAAGCTGACAGAATTTGAAAAATATGTGTTTAAAACCAGAAAACCACATATACATTATATAGATTAATTACAAGACTCAGAGCATAAAGCTAAAGAAGATGCCTGCTGTCTTATTCACAAGCTTTATCACAATCTTTTCTGTGGCTGTAGGTGACATTTCGGAGGTGGGGGAGGTCATAGTAGGTCACATGGAGGAGACATGTGACCCACGACCGCAGCCCAAGTATGAGGTCAATTACAGACAGCGAGTATCAGCCAGTCATGTATATTTGCCAGTAAGTGTGTGTGTGTGTGTGTTATGACCTTATTACCTATTTGTACTGTATGGGGAGGGAGTTCTGCATTCATGGGACCTCATCATTTTAACTTTCTTTACTATCATACAACTTTCTAATGTAAGCTGTCGACTTACACAATCTCATAACTAAGTTTAATCCATTCATCCTCTACTCTTATACTATAGATGTGTTTCTTTACATCTTTTTAAAGGTCACTTGTTTACTTTTGCTATGGATTCTGGTTATTCTACCCTTGTATGTTTTGAAAAATTGTCATTATGTCACTGAGCTGGCTTAAAAAACTTAAAAGTTGTGATCAGGCCACCCTCAACTCTTCTTTCTTTCATGGTGAGTAATTATAAGGCCTTTAACCTAATCTTGTAATTCATCTTGTGCATTACCTAATTGTGGTGGTGGACATTACAGATGAGCAGTTTGGGCATGGCAGGTGAGGAAGACCTGATAGTGCGAGTAGAGCTTCCTGGTGACCTCCTCACTGATGTGAATCTGGAGGTCACATGCACCACATTACATCTGGATTCACCTGGCCATTATCTGCACTTCCACCTCCCTCAACCTGTTGATCAACGCAAGGGTGTGGCCACCTGGGATCCTACCACTCACACGCTCATCATCACTCTCCCAACTGTACAACAACCACTCCTAACACCCACCATCTCCCATTGACTTTAAAACCAATCTTCTATTTAACATGCATACACTTCCAGTGTTTGCTGTGTCGGAAATACACTACATGGATGTGTTCCTTTTGTTAAATGTTATGTCACAAGCACATAACAAACATATAGCTTGAGTCAAGAATACACAACATAGGAATTTCTCATACTCTCTGTAAAGGAGTCTGATGTCTTTCATCAGTAAGTAAAACAGAAACAATGTCATCATCCAAAATCAACATAGTTTATGTCTTGTGACATGAACATACAATAATCACAGTTTTACCAAATGAACAGTAACTGATAGAAAAATCTTAAATGCTTACCTACTGCTGTCTTTTTTCTTGTTTTGTTGTGAAAATTGTAAAAATTCTATAAATACAGATATGATTATTATACTCTTTATAGTTATAGACTCTAATAAAAAATTTTTAGTCTGAAAGTGTCTTAGAATAATGGCTGCATGAAATTTTGAGGATTTGATGATTAAAATAAAGCACTTGTCAGAAAATTAAAGCTACTTCAGTTGTTTCTTATAAGCTACACTAAATTTGTTGATTTAAAGGTACCATTCTTTCAACAAATTGTTTGTTATACCCACTGCTTTGACTGAACAATCAACTTTTCACTCTTTAATGATACCATGCACTGTGTTATCAGTTCAGTTATGGTCTTCCTAAATAATCCAGATTTTATGAGTAATTTGGAGTGGTTGCAAGTTTGAAACACAGTGCCTAGATAATTTTTTAATAATTTATTAATAAATCTTAACAAAATACAATAATCCGCCACTGAGTGCATGTACATACATATTAAAAAATAAAAGCAACAATGTTATTACAACAGCACATTTTTGTTATCAATAGAAGGAAAATGAGAAAAATTAGTAAAATCACAAACCCTGAGGCCATAATCAGTGGCCGTAATCAGGTTGGTTTTGTGCACTGTATCTGTGTTGGCATCTGAAAGACACGTTCACAAATGGAACAGAAGTTACTGTATTCAAAATTAAAGTATTTTCTCACTTATAAACCACTTTCACAAATATGAACAGAGTAACTATCCTATCAATGCATACTTTTAATAAAAATTTGACGTTTAATCCCATATAAAATACATATCAAAAAGGAAAAAACACAAGTAAACCTCAACCAAACCAAAGAAATTCCAATGAAAATGATATTTGTAAAACAGAACTTAAAAGCAAAGGAAATGAATTAATTAACAAATAAAAAAAAGTTACCACTCAAGCACACGTCCCACATCTCTTTGAAAACACAAGGTAAGGCAAACTACTGGGATTAATGACTAAGATGTTCGGTACATTTCCTTTTCTCACACACTGCTAGCTACAGTCCCAAAAATATCTTATTCTTAACCAAATCACTGTTACTGTAAATTTAAGAAAATATGACACTTGAAAGAAAGATGCAAAAATATGGTAAAAATAAGACTATAATACTTGGATTTTTTTTTTTTCAGCGAGTACAGTTCACCTCCAGACTGAATCACAGAAACAATCAAACTATCCTAGTCCTAGAAATGCAAGCACATGAGGGAGATTAACTGTAGGACTGGAAGTTAATAATCATCTGCAATTCATATTTTGGGCTTGTTAAGAATATGTGTATCTCTGTCTCACATAGTGAGACTTCAAGACTACTTGATATGCAACATGCACCATTATTTTGCATTCACTTAACTTTTTTTTGAAACAGGACACACTGCTTCATAATACTGGTAACGTGAGCCCTCTGTTCAGTTATAGAGATGAATAAACCCAAGCACTCCAGTACTTCACAAAGCTGTCTCTTCACAGTAAAACAAAAATGATCATTTATGGCAGATTCACTATGGCATTCTCAAACATACAAGCTTTCTAATATACACAAAACTGAGATTTATATTTCAAGTCTTACATACTACTGAATTATACACATAGCCCACTTCAGTGTTTATAGTAATAATAAAAGTAATAATAATAATGATTAAGAAATAATAAATATAAAAATAATAATAATAAATATAATAATAATAATAATAATAATACAAAATAACAATAATGTATCACTGACAATAGTTATAAAAAGATTACAAAGTACATCAGCCTGAAAAGTCAGATATGAAAGTAAGATAAGAAAGTACGTTGGAGGAAATAAAACTTTTATGCAAGTTCATTCTCCAGCTACTCTTGCTTTGGTGCAAGTGTGTTTGTCATCTACTATCCTGACCAAGATGCTCTTGAAAATGATAATAATATGCTGCAACCCAACATGTAATTACTGCATTGAAAGTTTCCTGAATAAATTTACTAAATACTAGTTATGTAAGGAAGACATTTTGCACTAATTCAACAATCTCTACAAGTCAGATCCCAAGTTTCCCTTTTCATTCTTTCAGTCTAGATGCATCAACATCTTACCAGAAAGAAAACATTCACCTCTTATTAAAAAAATAAATGTTTAAAAGACAATTAAAATTTCAACTTGACACTATAAAAGCAATGTTTTCAAAAAATATTTCTCAAAGTCTCTTGGCTCCTGAGATCTCAAAAATCATTAATTTCTAACACTTTTACAGCTCAGTAAAACTTCTTGGCTTGGGCTTCTTTGTTATCTCTGGAAGAAAGAAACCACAAATATTAAAGAAATATACAAAATCTCTTTGGAATAACTTTATAAAAGAACACTAATAATATCAACTTCACTGTGCAAGGTATAAATACTTTTTCCAAAGTTTAGGTCATAATGTAACGATGCATATTTTCTCATGGCTATATATCTCTTACCACAATATAATCTTTATTATGTTATGACAAGAAAAATATAAAAGGGCTTATACACTTGAAAATGTCTTGAGTGAAAACTTTTTCTGTACTGTAACAGAAGTGAACTTCAGGGATCTCACATTGAAGCTTCTGGATCTGGTAACTTCAGCTGGGTAACCACTTGGTCACAAAATTACATTTATGGAAAGGCATAAATCTCCATCGATTTATTAATGTCAATGTATTGACATGCTTGGTCACATGGGATGAGCCACTGCTGGGTCTTTTAGCCCACAGAAGAATCAAAATAAACAAGATGGATGCCAATGTCATTGCGCTTACCACGTCATTCCGATTTCCCCTCACTAATTCTAAAAAAGAAGATTCAGAAGCCAAGGTTCAGGGTAACTTTTTAAATTGGCTGATCATTTGGGCCTCAAGCTTCTGCTGTGTTTCACGTAATGAATTTAAACATTGTTTTCATGTTAGCATTCAGTTTATAATCAACAAGTGTTTGAAAACATACTGTACATAATGTACGTTACTATTTTTAATGTTTCTCCTACATCAGCAAATATGCAAAAATATTTCTGGTTTGTGGTGTAGCGGTTTACGTTCCTGACAGTGACACATTCATGGGCCACCCAGGGTCGAGCACATAGGTTTCAATGGCCTTGATTAAGGCCTCAGCTGCCCGTGCTGCCTCAGCGGTAAAAAAAAAAAAAAAAAAAAAAAAAAAAAAAAAAAAAAAAGTACTGATGGGGGTAGCGAGGAGCCTTGTTGCTCGGGTACAGTTAGGACAGGCAAGAAGCCTTGTTCTTCAAACACTGAAGGGGGAGGTGAGGATCTCTGTTCCTCAGGTACTGGTGGGAGAGGTGATCTACTAGATCATCCTCTACAGTATTGCATGGTCTGTGTTCTATCTACAATCCAATAATAAATCCACTGTACAAAATAAATCACACAATAATTTATAAGGTAATGGTTTATTAAATACAGATGGTGACATCCTGTATGTCATATAATGGCACTTTTAATTCAGGCTAATACCAGTGCTGCTGTCATTCCAGACCTGACCTTCAGTGAAACTGATGTTGGGTGACTTTTGAAACATACCTTAAAAAAAAGTGAATATCATATGCCACAAAATATAGTGTATTCATCAAATACTCTTTTGTAGTAGGAGTACTTGCTGGATGCTTATGCATCGTGGTGACTGTTTCAAGTGGGCAGAAGTGTAGAAATATTAGAGTGGTAAATGATGCATCCTTACCCTTTGAATGCTAGCGGATATCTGATGCAGCAGGCAGTGTGGCATGTGCATCATTTGTATCCGTGGCACATGGCCACCTGGGCTCACATTACATCATGATAATTTGTGTTATAATTAAAAAAATGGGAGTAATTTAAGTGCATGCACCACATCAAGATCAATATATTAAATTGCACTATACTGCAACACTAACGTATTTTTTCACATTTATTAGCCATTTCCCAAGTTAGCAAGGCAGCACCAGGAAGAGATGAAGACAATGCCTCATTCACTCACTATTGTAACTGCAAATAAAATAAAATGCCAGAGGAAATTTTCATTTAAAAATTACCAAAGTAATATATACAATGAGTAACCCCTTGATGTTTTTGCAAACTTCATGTAAACACATGTACATAGACATGAACACACTTAAACTGCACGTATTGCACTTCATAATACCGTATATACATGCAAAATATACAAACATGAATAAAGTGTTTAACTCATTTTGTTTACACTTATCCCAAGAGACACTTCAGTGCACTCTGCACATCTTTGCCTTCTGTCATCAAGATGCTAGTGACTTCTACAAAACAATAAAGCTGAAATACTCTTCATATAAGCATTAAGTAAAAGTTCCATCACAAGAATATAATATAAGGAAACTCACAATCTGGAATTTACAAAGTACTATGAAGTTTAAACACACGAGCCCAGAAGACTAAGTAACATGGTAAGTGCCAAGAATATATATGTGACATGACACTTGTTAGCAAGCAGAAAGATGTTGTGAGGAACCTAAAACGAGTTCAAGGAGAACAGGAAAAATGATAAAGAAAAATGTTCTATACATCATAAATGTAAAGTGAAGTATATTCAAATAAATTCAAATCAGACTACAAAGAGAGGAAAACTTTGAATATACAACCAAGGTAGATCTGTATATTAATAAGAAATAAAGATATGACAGATCTGCAAATTTCTGTGATTTATCAAAAGTGAGAAATACTCTAACGACTATGCCTGCAACTATCACTCAACGAGGTACTATAATCTTTAAACAAGCTCCCTAGTTGACAATCAATCAAAAATGTTCAAGCGCTTGAGCAATATTTCTATTGTACACAAAATTTATGCAAGTTCACTAAAAAATGAATCTCTTAATTCTTATCATATCTAAATGTACCATAATATGAAAAGTACACCTAAAGCTGTTATTTCTTTTTATATCTAATTGCCTCTCCCATCTCAGCAAGTTGGCATTATAAGCATATGAAAAACCTTAATTGTACTCATTCATTATCAATCTCTCTTGTATAATATACGAAAACCAGCCCCTATTATCCAAGGCCAAGCCTCACAGACTATTCTAAAGTTTATCTTGACTGCTTCATATATCCTAGCTCTGCCCACTGTCAAAATGTTGTCCCTCGTATAACATACTAATCCAATCTATTCCATCCCATGCAAGCCTTTTTGTTTCTTAAACGTTCAGGCTCTGACATCCTACAAATAGATTATCAGTCTTTCTCCACACAACCTTTCCATATGTCTGAACCATTTCAACACTACATGGTCATCTAATTCAATCAGATTATGCTGTCAGTCCATACATGATCAAGCTGCTTCACACTGCATATCAACACCTTCACAATGAAACAAAGATCTCTCAATACAATCCAACTTCATTATGCTTGGCACTATACACTCGACACCTCCCATCTAAACCACTCTATAGCTAACCACCAATCCCTAAGAAAGAATAAAAAGCTTATCCCTGCCCCACACTACAGTAACCTTTACTCACAGATCCCCATCTCCAACAAATTTGATATTGACAAAACACTTACAAACTGAGATAACCCGACAAACACAAAACAACCCACCTTCCAACTCAGTCTTACACTACAACCCATCAGACTTACACCCATCAGAAACCACACCCCCTAAACAAACAAAAGTAACACTTTCCTGTTTACGCTCAAGACATCACCCATCACAACAACACTACAAATACTGTTTCAACATAATCTTAGACCCTTCATGCCCATGATACAACTACCATAATGAAGACTGAGCATTTACTACTCAATTGCCCTGCACTCTCTGCACATAAATGTACAAACAACATCACAACAAAACACTGTATGACCTGTGGTTCCGGCAGGATGTTAGTAGTAAGTACTACCCTACCTTTCTTCAAATCCACTTCCTAGTTTCACACATATCCCTAAATTTTGTCATCAGCTTCTGGAGTCTTGGATATCTAAAAAGCTACAATAAAAAAGTACTTACATTAAAAGCAATGCTTCTGGAGTCTTGGATATCTAAAAAAGCTACAATAAAAAAGTACTTACATTAAAAGCAATGGCTGATATTCAGCTCAAAATAATTAATCAATATGGGGAAATGAAATTAAACAATAAACAAATAAATAAATGTTTCAAAATATATATGACCAGAGTAAAAAGAAAGACAATTACAAGCTAAAAGGAAGGATAAATCATAAAAAATTATATTTGCAAGACGTGTGTCACACAAGAAAAAGGAAAATATCAAAAAACATAAAATAATATTCTACTACACAAAGTTATTTCTGAGACAGTTTGAGAATGTAAAGAACTACTTATATTATCTTGAATCCACTTCTTTCACAACATGATGAGGTATTAAGGAAAAACATAGGAGGTATAGAATGGGCCAGTTAGTGCACAGTTATATTCATTATAAAATTAAAATGACAAGCAATTAACATGACAAATATAATCCCCATGTACTAAGGTATGGTATATTTCAATTAATGATAATGGGCATGGATTCTAATATAAGAAGGATGATTATCGAGGGCAAAGGCTTAAGTCATGAACCTTGAAAGTCCACACAAGATATGGGTAAATATATTGAATGAATGTGGAATGACTAAGAAAATGTATCAAGGAATCAGAGGTAACAAGGGACATACAAAGAATGAAACAGGATTTGCTTGCGTGATAAAAGATTTCAGCCAAGCATACTAAAATCTTAATCTTTTAAAGGCTTTTTAGGTCATTATATGTTAAAGATTAATGCTAAAATAAATGCAGACAACAAACAATTACAATATAGCTTATTCATACAAAACTTTTAAAGTGCTTTCAGAAAACTCTGATATTAATGACTTGCCATGTTAATAATCTTTTAAATTTGTTTTTACATTATTTCCATTGCAAAATTCCAAAACTGTTGCAATGAAACTCTTTACAAAACACAAGCAAGGCCTACAGTTAGTGGAACAGCAACAGCCATTAATGAAAACAGTGTTAAGAGATCACTAATATTTCAACCCACTAGCTTTCCCACAATGATACAATCCAATTCAGCACTCAGCAGTGGGGGTAAAATCTAAATGGGCACTCCATGTGCACTTCTTTCCACTACCTTTTAAATGAAACATTCAAAATAACAGCTAACTTTTTAGTATATTAGAATTACTAAAACTCAAAACCAAAATGACACGCATCCTGAAATTATTAATGGTTACCACGTCCACTTCTGAGGTGATTCGGCATACAGTAAAACCTAATAAACAAGGATCCAATTATGTAGAACTACTCAATTAACTGTCTTTGGTAAATTCTGAAAAACTAAGCCCATATGTCATCATTTTCATCTCCATTCTCATTCACACGTGATGGTTCATGTGCCATGGCCATGCCAAGACAGGGAATACAAAGGAAATGGCTTGAAGAGAATTAGAAAGAATGCCAGATGGGGTGATTACAAAAGAGTGTACGACAGTATGACTAAAAGGGGTTGGCGTGAGATGAAGACCATCTGCGACGAGGGAAAGTACAGTGGAAGAGTACTGGAGGGAGAGACATGGGGCAAGAATGTGTGGAATGGTGTATGTGAGGGAGGCATGTACGGACAGGGATAAGTGGAGACTCTTTCACTGTGGTCACCCCCTTAATGGGAGTTCCGAGAGGGAACAGGTATAAGAGATATATAGATAATAGTAACGGAAGTCATAATTACCACAGTATCATTAACTGAAGTACTCTTTACCTTAAGTTTCACAACAAGATTCTTTTCAACTTTACCTCAGTCTAACTCTTCCTATCAAGCTTTCAACCACATCATCTTGAATATTTTTTGCCAAGCCTGTGAGGCTGTACCACAGGTTTTCACTGAAGCGCCTTAAAGATTATCTCCTCGCATCACATATCTTTTTCCCAAGTCTTCATTCCTTAGCTCATTTCTAATTACTGTTTACACCATCTAGTTATTCATACCTAGTGCTCTAGTTTGCCATGGTAGGGATTGAGCCCCACTCTTCCTCTTTCCCCATGTAACTCACGCCACTCGAACACAATACAACACTACTGTCTGTACTGTCCCCTGGTCAGTGACATGCTGCTGAGGGGACAGTCCCTCACCACAATATGTCATCACCTTTTAATACACAAAAACTGATTCTCATTCGCCACCTGCATTTTGACAGGTGTTAAATCTGGGTGCCATGCGCTAGCACTTTTTAAGTGCCCTGCGTAGCACAAGGGCATTTTAAATTTCATTATTATGTACTATACTGTATTTGTATTGGTTTTACACCCTAGGGTGCTAAAAACTGATTAAAACAAATAACACAAAAAATCTAGTGCTCTCATTTTATCTATACCTCAGAAAACTGAGGTTTCACTTAAACATGCAAGAGTTGTACTACATACTAGATAAGTCAAAATTGCTATTTCTTCTCCATTTCAAATAACAAAGGCAGCTAATCTCTCTCAAATATGAAAAAAATTGGTATTCTAGTTCTTGTTTCTTTACAGATCATATGTCTGTGTTTTCAACATTCATGTCCAAAATCCCATATGAAAGGCTCTTCGATTATTTACAAGCTAAGCTTATTCCTTATCTAGCTTGCTTCTTCAAACAATGTATATTCATCCCTAGGCCATGATAAAGCTTTATGTTAAACTAAATACCATCGAGAGTCTTCAATCTTTCAAGGGCTCTAAAAGACAAGATAACATGCTCTGCTGATGCTCAAGATGACTGATATTTCCTGGAATTACACAATACTCTTTCTTATGAGAGAAGTGCTTAAATGATCTATAATCTAATACATGTAACTGATCTGGATTCTGTTGAAGTTTTATACATAGATGTGATGAGGAAAAATGACGAGATATTCTGACTTCCTAAAGGTCTAAAACTACTCTGTCAAAATTACACTAAAGTAATGAGGTTTTACTGTACTATGAAGCTGCATGCTTTAGTCCTAAGTTTTTACATGGGCTGCTATTCAGGGTGTTTGGGTCGGGCTAAAACCTCACTTACTATTACTAGCTTGCTAGTTGCAGTGCTCATGGTGTGATGAAAACCACCGAATCAAGCAGCCCTCCGAGCTCTCACTGTTTCCTCTACACAATAAGGCAAGTTTTTACAAATTACTAATATCTGGAAAGTTAGCACTGTACAGTTCACATACTACTGGAAATTTTTCAAACAATTTATGACAGGAGTACCAAATGAACATAAGATGAGAACTACCACTTAAGAAATGTATAGCAAAAACTTTGAGCGCCTGTCTCATTTTACTTCAGATGATTACAGGTTCTAGTGTGTTAGTGCTGTGGTCAATTTGTCTGCATGCACTTACCTTTGATTAGTATAAATGACATTCAACTTTGAGATCAAGAATTACTTATTTCTATTCTGGTTAGCATAGAAAGTAAGCTAACTGTTTCTGTTGTCATTACTAACAGGGATGTACATTCTAACATTCAATTAAAGGGCATGTTGATACTAGCACAACCAATGAGTCTTCTGTATGTGCTCACCTTTAGTTAGCAAGTTAACTGCGCAGTTATTTACTGCCGAGTCATTTTATCTATATCAATACATAGAAAAATCCATTAACACAGTGTCTGTACTCACTTTAAGTAAGTAAACAGAGACAGTTAATTGAAACTAGTAAAATCAATCACTATCATGAGCATGTTCAAATGTGTTAGAGTGGATGATGAGCTGAATGACTGGTGTGACCAAACTGGTGCCCTGTGTGCACTTAATTCTGGTTAGCACAGAAATATCTTTTACTTATATGAATAATTAGGAACATGTCTGAAATGTGATTCTTTATACAGACAGAGGGGAAACTTATAAATATGTTCAGCTTGTATCATGTTCATACTTGCCTTTGGTAAGCACAGACAGTGAGTAAAATTTTGAAACGGTGATAAAATAATTTCATGAGTTCATCTTTGCTAACATAGACAATGAGTCAACTGTTAGTAGTGTTATCAATTAATATCATATTGCACTCACTTTTTAGCACAGCAATGACTTAATAATTAGAGGTGTGATAAATTAGTTTCTTGTTAATGCCTCAGCTAACACAGACAGTGGGTTACCTGTTATTCTTATCATCAATTAAGAGTTCTGTTTCTAATAAGCTTGATTTAGATCGGCTTAAGAAATTATGTATGATCAAAAGACAATCAAAAAGTCTCTATAAAAGCCTGAATTCATACAAAAGTGATGTATACTGCCCATGATCTTTTCTTGAGTTGTAACAATGTTTCACCTATGGATCTATGAAATCCACAACTACAGGAAATACAATTGCTGCCACATATATGAACATAAGTAAATCTCCATAAATTTATTTGTATACATGTATAATAAACATAACTAATCCATGCAGTTTTTACAATATGACATCCCCTAATTTCAAACAGTTGGTCCAAAGAGAAACTTTTCAAATGGCCACTCACCTGTACATGATGTAACCAATGAGTAGCACTAACTGGATAACCATGAAGGAAATGAACAAGCCAGTTGATACACAGCTGACAGTTGGACAGCTGCCTCCTGGTGTTAATAACTTCTGACTGGTAGCTCCAAGGTCACGCTGCCAAAACAAAAATATTTTTCATGAGTAAATAATTCTGTTATATACATGACACTGAAAAAAGTTATGATATTAAGTCTCTACTGAAATATATCTTATTACTGTCATCTGTCTTTTAATCATAAAGTAAATAATTCTGTACTGAATCCTACATAAACACTATATCTTTTATGTCTACTTGAGCAAGTGATATATGAAAGTCCATTTTCAACACTACCATGAAATTTTCGAAAAAATAAGGCAGAGAGTATACAAACCTTCAACCTTGTTGATATAATTATTCTTTGGTGATAGTTCCTTTGACATTCCAAAAAATAAATGTAAGAATTATAATTCACTCAATGATTTACAGGTTAAATATGCAGACATTAAAAATCAAGCTGAGCCTTGACAGTTTCAAGCTCCACTCTCCTGAAATGTCAGTTACGATTAGAATTTCACTTACTTTCTTATGAACACGGCAACAGCATTCACATCAGTTTCAAGACAACAGCACAAACAATAAGAGATTTAACCAAAAATTTACCCTTGAAATAAAGCAGCACCTGTTTTGCCTATGATGGTCATGCACAGTCTTACAGATCAGTTGATGGATGAAACTTTTTTTGGCAGAAGTGATACCCCTACTACAAGAGTAAGGGAAAAATTACCATATCCAAAACTCATCATACCTTCACAATGTTAAGCCCTTCCTTCATTTCATTCAGTGTAACATGCAGGTCATAGCCAACTGGTTGGACTGTGCCTTGTGGCTTCTGACTGTTTGTCAGGAGCTGGGTGCTCTTCTGGTGGATTTCAGTAACAAAATTTCTGTCAAAGACAAAAAAATAAATAAATAAATAAAAAATAATGGTACACATAAATGAAAGTAAACATCATTTATGACATACAAAGTAAACATAGGATGCAAATTTAGGACATGAAAATGGGTGACAGTTAACTTGAATGAATAGCCAGGGGACAAGAAGAAAAGTATCAGGAAGGTATGGTGTCAGGGTGTAGTGATTACAGGATTCTGCATGTGAGAGGGCCTTGGACCTTGACATAGTCCCTTACCTTTCCCCAGAGTACCACATTAAGAGAATGGTAATGAAGACAAACTGTCTGTTGGCATATATTAGAATAACTTTCAAGTATATAAACAGAAATATTTAGCTATTCATTTCCTACATTAGGCCAAAACTAAAATATATTTCTCGTTTAATCACCGCACCTACGGAGCACAAAGAGCTGATGGATAAGGTCCAACAGATGGTATGAGAATTAAAAATACTGATTTACATGGAGAAGCTAGGAGCCTTAAATTTGTAAAATGAAGACAATATCACTATGAAATGAGATATCTATAGGCATCTGAGATATTCCTACAACTGTCCTCACTAATGCTTTAAGACCATCAAACTACAAATTGATAAAGGCAGAAGATACCACGACAAAACCAAACTAAATTAATAATCACTTACAAAGGCTTCCAACTTTGTTTTCTATCAATCAAAACATAGCACCAAAACAAGAATTCGTCTTAATTCCATGGTTAGAAATTTTGAAGTCATCACAGTATTTGAGAACAAATCTATTGGCTGACTTGCATGAAAAGTTTTCCTTGTCATTTTTTCCTAGAATTACTAACCTGATATCCCTTGCCGCTTGAACAATATCTCGTTGGTTGTTGAGAATGGAGTCTACCTCATGGCGACGAATGGTTTCTCCTGGTATGCCAGAAGCAGGGACTGGAGGAACTTGACCAGCTGGCACAACCTGACCTCCTGAAAAACACGTATGATCAATTATGAAAAAATCGAACTTGTTTGTCTATCTGTATCTCTGATGCCCATTCCAACTGGAACTCCTTCAAAGGGGTGGCAACAGCAATAGAATCTCCATAACTAAAGAACTCCAATGCCATTCTCAGCCCCTAGCACCTCAACCCTAACAGGCCACTGGAAGAGGGCAAATCTAGCGCAGTGTTTATCATTTACCACATTAGTGAGATAGTTTCACAAATAGATATAGAACCATCTCATTTTTCACATCCACTCTCCAAGAGTCATGATAAATGTAAACTGAAGCCTCATCTTCAGCCAAGTCCCAGAGACCATTCCATGGTTTCTCATGACCACTTCATGTAACCTGGTTCAGCCAAGTGACATCGAATTGCCCCTTGTATACCACACCACTCCAAATCTTTCTATCCCATTCACAACTCTTATCCTCTTGCATGTTCATGCCCTGACTATTCAAATTTTTTTTTCATTCAATCCTTTCATTTCCATCTTGGTCTCCCCCTTCCCCTTGCCCCTTCCACTTCAGATGTGTATATTCTCTTGCTCAATCTCTCTTTACTCATCTCTTCCATATGTCCAAACCATTTCACCATGCCTGATTTGCTTTCTCAATCATACTCCACTTACTAACACACACCTCTCTTATTCCTTACATAATCAACCCTCCTCTCACAACATACTGTCTACTGGCATTTCATTTTAATATCCAACATATATTCTACCATCATTTTGCATTTAGAGCCCAAGGTTCACACCCATCCAGTCTTGTCA
The DNA here is from genome assembly GCA_038088735.1 of Panulirus argus. Lineage (NCBI taxonomy): Eukaryota > Metazoa > Arthropoda > Malacostraca > Decapoda > Palinuridae > Panulirus > Panulirus argus. The sequence goes on along the minus strand of JAYMFT010379833.1, from coordinate 24,002 downwards.
TGACTACTATTGCATCAAACATACTCATTTTTGTCCTCACAGAGATATCTCTCCTTCCACACACTGGTCCCTTCAACCATCCCATGGTTCAGTTCAGCTGCCATGGAAAAGTTTCTCTTTTAAATTCCAATAAATTATCCGATAATGCTTGCTGACCATCTTCGTTATTCACATGCGTATTCTTGTGTATATCCCTCTTCTCAAAATAGGTGTTCCCTATCACCAGCCATTTCTCAGAAAACAACTCCACAAGCTGGTCACATTGCCATTTACATTACTGAATACCCCATGCCCCTCAATTATAACCTCAATAACAATAATAATAATAATAATAATAATAACAATAATAATAATAATAATGATTATCCCTGGGGATAGGGGAGAGAGAATACTTCCCACGTATTCCCTGCATGTCGTAAAAGGCGACCAAAAGGGGAGAGAGCGGGGGGCTGGAAATCCTTCCCTCCAGTTTCTGCCTTTCCAAAACAGGAACAGAGAAGGGGCCAAGTGAGGATTTTCCCTCAAAGGCTCAGTCCTCTGTTTTTAATGCTACCTCGTTAATGCGGGAAAAGGCGAATATGTATGTAAAAAAATAATACTTTTTCTTGCTCTTCTGCCTTTTCTTGCTTTAAATAGGTCATATAAGAAAATCTTTTCTTAGTTTCTTCCTCTGTTGTTTTGGTAAGTAATAGTATAGGAGGAAGGATTTCCAGCTCCCACTTCTGCCCTTCATAGTCACCTTTTGTATCTTGTTTTCTTTTAACTCTATGCCAAGGAATAAATAGTTATAATAATATTACAATATAGATATATATACCTGCCCAAACTATGCTGTAACTAAAATATTTGTATATATCAACTTATTTTTTTCTCATTTCTTAACTACTATATTGTGTTTCTTTCTGATCACATAACCAACACTTGTTTGTTTTGTTTCTCTTTACCTAAAGTTACCTTCAACTCTCCAAAAATTTCAACATATAGCTCACCCATTCCTGAATGGACTGCAGAGACCAAACCAAGCGTTCGTTCTTGCCTCCCAATAATTTCATCCATTTTGATATGAAGTGTTCGTATAACTTCATGAATCTGAAAAATGAGTAACAAAGAAACTGGTTTTCTAATATAAAAAACTCTAAAGGAGTATTAGGAGAAAAATAACAAAGAAACTGGCTTTCTTATACACAAAACTTTAAAGATGTACTACATCTTTCTAATATTCTATGGGGTGTAACAAATGCGCAAAGCTTTTCAGTTCAATCATGTGTACTCCCATATTCAACTCATACATTACTCCACTCCTACAAAAGCAATGACCAGGCAAAGTTACCTAACACGACTTACATCTCTGATTTACCTAACCAAATCAATATAAACTTTGCCTAAACTGTCCAACAAAAACAAAGGTTCATCTTCCATCTACTTTTGAAATACTTTTTGAACTCAACAATCTACTCATTAATTTTCCCATAAAAACACACCTTTTACAATGCTAATACTAACGTTCACATTTATCCATTAGAGTTTTCACAGCCATATCAACTCAGCAGGCTTTCATTCACTTGCCTTACAAATGAATTCAAACAACACTCCTTTCTTACATCTTCATTCTTTATCCCCTTACACATTTCATTGTAGTACAAGTTTACTTACTGAAAACAAATTCAATGATATGCAATTTATTTTTCACCAGAGAAAAAATCAGCATGTTTGAGGTGTGGTTTACACCTTAGGAGATGAGAATGGATATGAAGCAATGTGCAAAACACATAGTGGGTATTGTAAAGAATAACAAAGTATAACCTATCACCCACCAGGATCATTTTGGTAAACAAGACAAAGTATTCTTGTTTCATAAAAATGTATTTAATCAAAAATATATAAACATGCTTGGGACTTGTGTAAAATACTCTGAATGAAGTAAGTAATCAGTCTTTATGGCTTAAACACCAAAGTAAAATTTGCTGCTTGATATGTTTGATAAATTCCGAAATGTTATGATTATTGGGCACAGAAAAGTTTACCATAAAAATTAGTGTTATGTCACAAGCACAAGAAGTCCTACAGCCTCCAAACCAATTGCCTGGACATTGTATGAAACTTAATCACGAAATTCAAATCTATTAGTGTTTTGCCTTTACATCCCAATCTTTTTGCCTACAATTGCCACAACTTGAATGCCTCACCTGACTCTGTCCAGTGAATATCTGACGCAATTCTCTCTGTTCCCAGGACTCATATTCCTCCTCTTTGTCTTTCTGAACAGCATCAGGATTTTGTGCAATGTACCTGAAAAAGTATGTGCACACTATGAACCAAAAAATAGTAATTTCTGAAAGTTTTGTATGGGGAGTTCATAAACCCTCTTGTGTATTTCACACTCTTAAGGATCTAAAAGTCATAATCTGTAGACAGAATACCTTACCTCTTAGCGACAGGTCCAGAGTTAGCACATTCTCTTGATGAAATACTACTATATCTATGAGAAACAGCATCACTTTCTCAAAAGTTTGTAAATACTTTCCCTGTCTGTTTTTCCCCCCCCTTTTTAATTCTCTCTATATTTCAATTAGGGCCCAGCCTTGATGTGGACTTTTGTCCATGACTGGAGCCTTCAACATAAAAAAAAAAAAGCATCATTTTTAGTGTAATAATATTTCTAAATCTATTCCTATCCCTTACACTTTTTCTTCTTATACAACCAGCGGTTCAAAATATGTCTACAACAACCACTCATGACCCTAAAGTTAATTTCAGTAACTATTTACAGGCCACTGGTATGTCACTGTGATATTTTGACACATGGAAAAAAGATATCTGCTGCATTTCAAAAATTTTTGCCAGAACTAACCAATGGCAATACTTGTAACTCTGTGTGTTACTTTCAGGTTAAGAATTTTAATTAATGAGACTATCAAAGCAAATCAAATTAGCTTAAACATGGAAAATTGTGACTCATAATTCACATACATATGCATTTAACTACACCACACATATTATCTACAAAAGCATAAATAATGATGTAACTGAACTTAAGGCTGAAGATATACCTGACCACTTCCACCTGAAGTATGTCCTGCAGCTGTGGTGACAGATGTAGAGGTAGTAGTGACAGAGGTGGAGGGGGTTGTGGAGGGCAGGCAAGATGCAAGCAGACCCAGGCTGTGGCGCCTGCCAATAGTTCCATATACACCACCAACCTTTCCACCACCCCCTGTCTTCTGCAAGTTACAACTGAACTAAGCCAATACTAACAAAACATGCAAAACAAAAACACTGGACAAAACTAATTCAAACAAAAAAGCTTTGATTAAGGAAGACTTATTTCCTCATTATGCTAATTCAAATATAACCAAACCAAGAGCTTGTGCAAGTCCTGAGCTCCACTTTTGAAACAAATAAATCTAAAAAGAAATTAAATAATGCATGGGTATTTGGAACGTCTTGGTGAAGTCACTGATAAACTGGCATAATGGTTAATTTACCCTGACTAAAAACTATTTTTCTCACTGGCACCAACAACAACTAACCCAAAGCCTAAACACAAATATAAATCTAACAGGAGAGGAAGTGGAACATTTTCAAGAAAACCAGCACTAACTAAATCTTTACACAAATTACAAGCCTTAGTGGAAAGTTTTGATGTGCAAAATTTATCAATTTAGTCCAACTGGGATATACCATCTTCCAAGTAACATAAATGGCACATGCATGGGATAAAGAAAGCATTAACTACAAATGATATAAGGAGTCTAAATCCAACATTTTGAAGAACTAAAGCTGATAATTAACCTCCCTGAACAACAGGAACCACCTCCAACTCAACAAGATGGTTTACCACTACTTTCTTATAGTTATGTGAAGTAATCAAGTGTAAGATAATGCAAATTAATCTTAAAAATTCTTTGACATAACTGTAATTTATATGCAACTGAAATTAATGTCCATAAGTTTTTGCATATGCCTAACACAATAAAAAGTGGCTATCGTTCAGTTTAGGGTAGAAGCAATACTGTATTATGAGTATCAATGAAAATTATATCGAGCTATCTTCTGCATCTGGAAGAACACTAACACCAGCAGAGTAGACTACAAGTAGCCAGTGTATAACTTAACAGTGGGTAGATTACTGAAGATGAGGGAAAATGCTGGGTTGAACAACATATGACAAGAAACACAAAGCACCTGCCTTGTCTAAAGTCCTTCCACAAGTAGAATATAGAAAAGGATAAAAGAAAAGCTAATAAGCTTATTTACTGACAAAATTTTGTTTGCTATGATATCTGTCTTTACCTTAAACAAATAAATGGTACCAATTTGAGCTTACTGTCCACCACTCCTGAGTTAAGTACTTGCAAACAAATCAATTTTCCTAACCATATGCAATAGCTATGTGTGCTCTCTCTGAGCATAATTTTCATTTTATTTTTTGGGTTAAACAAAAATATTCAAAAATAAGACTGGAATATTCCACTGATGCATATATACCAGAACCTTATTTAATGAAATGCAACAAGAAGATATCCTTGAGGCAATTTCTGAAAATGAGATGTAAGTAAACATACATAAGGACAGACAAGGTTTTTGGCAGACACCCTATCTGCTGGTGGGTAATACTAAAACAATAAACCATTTCAATCCCTTGATTGATTCTAAACTTATGATAAAGCAACATAAAATACTGTAACCCTTGCAGTGAACTCTATAATGCCAGTCATGAGTGACCATGAAAGTACTGCTCCAGGGATGGTTTATGACACATCACCACCTGGTGAGTATACTTTGTTTTGGTGATTAAATCAGACTAGGCAGCAGCACACACTGCCATCCTTACTGTTATACTGTGCTCTTATGGATAACCTTTCCTCCAATTTCATTTTCTGCCTAGGTATGTTTGGGTCCAAAACACTTGCACATGTCTTTGGTTTGGTTACTGATGTGGCTAATGGCAAAAATACATATCAATAGTCAGCAAAAAAAAAAAAGTATGTCTTTTGTTAAAGACAAAAGTAATGATATCCACACTTCGAATTAACAGCAAATCTGCCTTAAGAAATAATATGAATTTCCATGAATTAAAAATAGTTGCACTTAAAAGGTTCGGAGTTTAGCTTGACAAACTGTGAAATAAGTTGGATCTAAAAGGGTTATTTCACTGTCCTGTGCCTGTGAAATAAAGGGGAGTTCTGTCTGAATTCCTGCCTCTGACAATAAAAGAAGTAACAGAAAAACCTTCCATATGGCATTAAATACAGAGTTTGAGGAGGTTTCAAGAACTTAGCTAGGATACTGAATTCTAGGTGTGTCTGATGAGAATAATATGAGTGTCATGAGTGTGATAAGATTAAAAAGGAAGCATAGGTGATAAAGAGAAAAATCACAACTAGATAGTGTGCTTAAAGGCAGATCAGCTGATACTGTGTAAAGTAGAGGAAGTTGTGGGATGTGTGTATGAAGTTAAGTGGCCATAAAAGTATGGAAGATCTGAAACATAAAAATTTTGTTACTGTGGGTTATACTGCAGAAGGAGTCAATTTGTGATAAGTTTGTAGATGGGTAATGACCAACAATACATATGAATTTGCATCTGTTACACTGAATATCACCATAATCAATAATTCATAATTCATGAAAAATATAAAGTCCAAATTTGATAATTTTTCTTTCATTTTCAATAACAAATGACCATAAAGTTTCTTTATCTGGCACTAAACTTTCTTTAAAACAATAATTAGCATTGGAAATTTCGGTTTTTAACAAGAAAATGTGTGAAATTTATTTTGAAAACAGTTTTTCAATACATAAATATAAAATTTAGCAAAATCACTGAAGCCAAATGTACTCCAAAAACATGAATTTGCATTTTTTATACAGAATATTACCATGATTTATAGAGAAATGCAGTAGTGTCTATTCAACATGCATCTGTATTAGCTGAGAATGACATGAATGAAACTATTTGCATTGTCTGGCTTGATGCCAGAAGTATCTTATTCATCTATGTTGCTGTAGCATTTATTTTTCTTTTTTGATGCATGATGTCAGAAAAACTGGAAGAAAATGAAAAAGAATAATACAAAAGTGAGATCAATGGACTAAAAAATTTCTAGGAACAACCATCAACTTCTCAGGAAAAGAAAATACATCTAGTAATGATAATCTCTTTATACTGTCTTATGCAGTACAGCATAAGCTGCAATAAACTTTTAATTTATATATCATGATATTCTGCATGTAACTTAAGTAAATTATGGTAAAAATACATTGAAAATGAATGCAGAGTCAAACAAGCATAGGTGGATCAGCTGTTGTTTTATGTATATTTACATTTAATGACATTGCTCACAGGAGGAAGCACCCTGTATGGTTTGGCAGGCATTTTAGTGGCACTGTAAGATGTAGTAATTCATGCAGCAAAGGGAAAACTTTCTGGATGCTACAGAGAGACTGTGACTTTTGCAACTGACAGTAAAGTAATGTTTACTTGCACATATGCAATTTTTGCGGTGAAAGGGTTCAAGCCTAGTTTGACAATTTTTGGAGTGGGGACAGATTTTTTAAAATCCATATGTATAGTGCAGTGAGAAGAAAGAGACAAAAGAGAATGAAGCAAATCTTAATACACAGATATATTGCACCAAAGGAAATAAGGGTTTTAATATGAATATCTCAAATGCATGCATAAGTGATGCATGACAAAAAGAATCTATATCATTGAGATTTGTGGAAAGTAGGTTGAGATGAAAAGATAAAATGAGGAACACGTGGGTGCAAAAATCCTTGCAATATATGTAAAATATGATGGAACAATGAATGGACAATACACCCATCCCTTGCTTTATGTGGGATCACTATATGCTTTTTCACTATTTTGCAGGGAACCTAATTCTACCAGTCCCTCTTTCTATGCAGTCGAAGTTTGTTACTTCGTGAGTATGCGTGGTAGAAAGTGAGCCAAAACTTCAGTGAGGGTTGGTATGTGGAGGAAGTATGGGTTCTAGGTGGAGTGTGCCAGGTTCCAGCCAGTGGGTCAGTCTCAAAGTTGCCACTGTTATGTGCAGATCTGTGCTAATTGTGTCATTTGGATATACCTGCTGCTGTGATTTTCCTGCAACCAGCCATGATTGTGTTTGTTAATATGATATCCAAACATTCAGCAACATCTCCTAACCTATAACCCACAGTTAAAGGAAAGAGAATCTATCTGACCTTAGAAACAGAGCTCAAAATCTTATGATGCACTGATGCTGGTGAAGGAGCATCAGCGCTTGGGCTCGCTTACAGCCTGTGTTAATCTACAACCTGCAACGTAATGAATGCTGAGAAAATTCAAAATGCTGTGTGTTCACTCTGCTGCACAGTCTGCAAAGGTAACCACAAGGGTTAGAAATCCAATCACGGAGAAGACAGAAAATACTCGCTATACACAGAACATGAGACGAAGAATAAAAGCAACCTTAGTAACCTTTAGGTCAGGTCTAAAGCTCAGAAGCTTTATAAGCATTTATGTTATGAGGAAAATGTCTTTTATTCTGGTGTGTGTTGATTTATTTTTTGCAAAAATATTTATCTATCTATCTATATCTCTGACACCCATTCCCTTTTGGAACTTCCTCAAGGGTTCTGCCATGGCAAGAGTCTCCATAACCAGTGAACTCCAGTGCCGCTTCTTAGCCTACAAAGCCTCACCCTTAACAGGCAACTGGCAGAAGGCAACTTTAGTGCAGTGTTTTCAGAGGCTTTTTTTGCAGAAATAACATCCCAAATCTAAAAATGACATTTCTGTTAATCTTTGTGTTAATTTGAAATGTACTAATACAATGAAACTCTGGTTAGATAGAATACATTTGTGATATTATATCTGAAACTGATGCACACATCTCATTTTTCTCTGTATGTGTATTGGTTCACTATATGTAATTTGTCTTTGTGTGATGTTTTTGCAAAACATAACCCCTAAATAAAGCAAGGGATGGATTTATTGCATGAGCTATCCTGCTGGCCAGTTAGAGATATGTTTGATACTGACATGCATGCCAATGCTTCATCCACTTTATTACTTATATGTAACTGGATAACTCGAAGAATTATCAACAATAAGGAAAAATATTACTTCTACATTAACATCTACACATTTACAGTGGAACTGGGATGTTACAATGTTTTATTAGTCTGAATGGAGAAGATTTACTTGTTAATGAGTTTAAATTTTTTTAGGAGATGAACTCTAGGGTTGGTAGTAGGGTAGATGAAGCTGATACTCATATAGGGGACAAGAATACTGGAAAGGCACTGAGAGTTCATGAGCTGGAATAATTTAAGAATAGGGTGTGCAATAAGCTTGCATGATAAAATGATTGTCTCACTTCTAATGCATGGATGTGACACCTTGATTTTTCTAGGTCCAGAGAGGTAAAAAATAAATAAGATCTGTAACGATGGAGAATTTTTGTAGCACAATTGAAATCAAAAGAGTTGATACACTAAAGAATGATATGAGAAAGATTTATGAAGGGAAGAAATCTTTAGAAAGACACATGGTCAAAAGCTTATCAAGATGGTATGGTCATGTAGGATGTACAGCAAATGATAAGATCTATTGAAGCATGATTGAAGATAAAACGAGAAGAATCAGACTGAAAATGATAGGCTGATGTCATACATGAATTATTCAGAGCTAAAAGTATTTCATATACAGATGTCTGGTAAATGGCATTCACCTGTATACTTTGGAGGTACTTTGCATGCAATGGCAGAGGTTTGGTTGAAGATGGTTGTCTCTCATGATGATAAACTTATTGTGCAAAGTAAAAAATGAAGAAACACTTATAAAAGTAAGGAAGTCCATATTCATTCTAGCACACTGAACATGAACTGAAGATGTGTATGAACAAAGTGAAAGCTATGTTAATTTGATCTATCCTACATAAATAGGCAGGATGTTAAAAAGTAATAGGATGGAATATAGAATTCCTCAATGAATCACCTCTAACATACTAAAATAACAAATAATTATAATTACTCATTATGAAAAAATTCAATAATGGAGTGAATATCAGCACATTTTATCAAAGACATAATAATGACAATCCATGCCATATTAATATGATAATGTTGATTCAAACTGGGATTACCACAAAACTTTACTAAAGAAATCATGGCTTAGGAGTACACCAAAGCAGTTATGACCAGCAGGGTGTGTACCATGACAATGTTGATCACCAGTGAGGATGACACACGGGTGATCATCAACAGGATGTCAAACCTAGCACTGATGACCAAGCTGGGGATGATACTCAGGTAATGAAAACTAACAAGAGTTCCATCCTAGGACTGACTGCCACTACTAAGGGTGACACCCAGTGGGTGACAATAAGCAAAGTGCTCACCCCAGTATAACTGATCATCAGTGAGGATGATATCTAGTTGGTGCTAACAAACAGGGTGTCCACTCTACTGCTGAATAACACCACCTGGAATGATACTTAGGCAGTGAAAATTATCCAAACCAGCACTGATGACCACAACTTGGTGTAACCATTAAGCTGTCTAACCCAACACAGATGATCACCACAGGTTAACAGTGCCAGGATGGACACTTAACATCTGGGTTTTCTCTCTTGTGATTACTGGCAGTGCTAGCATTAAAATCTTGTGATTGTTACTGCCTATATATCACTAATTGTGGATGTCAGTGCCAGAGTGGACAAATTTCTAAAACAAATGGCACAATGGAGCAACTATAAATAAGGTAAGAATAAATATATCACACACCTGCAGCCCATCTAATTACTTTCTAAGCCTTACCTTCATAACTCACTTCTCATTCAGGCTTCTTCAGGTAACCCTTAACAATTTTCAATAAAAAACATGGGTGCAAGGTCACTATTTTCTATATAAATTTTTGTAAATGCTTCATACTAATTATTTTAAATGGATGTGGAAGATATCTAGCTCTGCAGAGTACTTACATGTAAAGTAGTAAGGATGTAATTACTTGAAGATATCAAAGAAATGGTGTTTGCAAAATTCTTTTAATTGAAAGGGAGATATAAATCAGTATAAATTCAGTTCTTGTATTTCTGTATTTCTATTTCCTTAAAAAACATTTTAAACAAATGTGAACACAGTAAGAAAAAAAGAGGGGTAATTTTCTTCACTACAAACCAGTCACACAAAATGGATCACAGCTTCATATTTAGCCACAAACCATCAAGACTGTCAAATTTATGTAATAATATGCCAGATATTAAAATTATGGTGATAAATCATGGACTAATAATATAACAATACAAACTCCTTGCTGTTTCTATCTAACTATCTATATCTCTGACACCCATTCCAATTGGAACTCCCTCACAGGGGTGGCAATGGCACTAGATTCTCCATAACTAGTGAACTCCAGTGCCGCTTCTTAGCCTTTAATGCTTTAACCCTAACAGGCCAGTGGCAGAGGGCAACTCTAGCACAGTGTTTATTGAGGCTCCTACTTAATGTTCCTACTGACTACTTCTATCTAACGCTCCTTCCAACTACTTCCAACTAAAATTTCTACCTACTGCACCTGCCTAAATGTTCGTACCTACTACTTCTATCTACTACTCCTACAATTTTGCTAAACAGCAGGGCTAGCATATAGTGCTCACTGCAAAAAACCTACAGTTATGAAGCATGAACTGTCTGAGTTAAGTGTTGTAAAGTGTTACATATGACAAGGGGAGATTGTACATTTGTGGACAGAATGCCAGTAGTCCACATGTTAATGAGGCAGAAAGAAAATACAGCTACCTGGGTTAGAGGAGTGCAACTTGACAACCACTGAAGTGTTGGCTCACAAAGCAGATGTCACTAACTTTCCTGATACCCAAGAGGGTAGCCCTGGTAAAATACTTCCCTAGTCATTGGCTGCCTACCAACTACCACCTACTTTGCTGTGCTCTAATGCAATGTGAGCTTTGAGGACTCATACCATGACCTGTCAGTTGGGCTGTCTGGGTGAGAGAAGTATGAGCAGTGAAAAAGTTATGGCAAGCAGTTTGCTGAAAAGAGAAGAGATGAAGAAAGACTTGAGTAAGATGAGGTGTGACAAGCTGCCAGAGTGGAATGGATAGCAATTGAATTTCTCAAGAAACGAAGTGATTGTGTTCTGACTGATTAGTTAAGATTTTTAATGTACATATGGCTCAAAGTGAGAAGCCTGAGGATTGGTGGGATGCCTGTACAGTGCCACTATATAAAAACATGGGAGAAAAAGTGAATGTTTCAACTGCAGAGGTGTAAGTTGTACCTGGTAAGTTGTATGAAAAAGCGGCAATGAAAAAGGTGGTGATATACACAGAGCAGCAGCCTGGGAAGGAAGAATGTGAATTCAAGAATGGTAAAGGATGTTTGGATCATATGTCTGCTTTAAAGAATCTCTGTCAAAAGTACCTAGAGAAACAGAATTTAAGAAGCATTTATGGATCTACTGAAAGCATATGCTAGTGTTGATAGACTTGCTTTGTGGAAGGTGTTTTGAATATACAGTGTGGGAGGAAAGCTGCTAACAGCAGTAAGCTATTTTCATGAAAAGAGTAATGCATGCGTGTGAGTAGGAAGAGAGGAATGTGAGTAGTTACAGATGAAAGTGAGTCTGCAGTAGGGGAGTGTGATGTCACCATGGCTGTTTAATCTGTTTATGGATGGAGTGGTGAAGGTGAATGTGAGTGTCTTGGATAGAGTGGCAGGTCTGCAGTCTGTCAGAGAAGGAAGGACTTGGGAGGTGAGTCAGTTACTATATGCTGATGACATGGCATTGCTGGCAGATTCAAGGGAGAAACTGCAGTAGCTGGTTTATGAGTCTGAGAGTGTGTGAAAGGAGAAAGTTGACTGTAAAAGAGAATAAAAGTTCTGTTGTGAGGAGAAATATGTTAGCTGGTGTGCGAGTTTGAATGGAGAGAACTTAGAGGAAAAAGAGTGATTTGGATACTAGGGAGTGTACATGGCATCAAAAAGGAACCATGGGAGCTGAAGTTAGTCATAGGGTGGGTGAGGGGGGAGCTAGGGTCCTGGGCACACTGAGGAGTAGGTGAAAAGAGAGTCAATGTCTGTAAGGGCAGATATGAGATTATTTGATGGTACAGTAGTCCAGATGATGATGGATGGGAACTATGGAAGCTTAAGTGAATCATACAGTGGGTGAGGGGATAAGGTTTTGGGCACACTGAGGAGTGTGTGGAAAGAGAGTCAATGTGTGTAAGGGCAAAGATGGGATTATCTGATGGAACAGTAGTCCACATGGTGATGGATGGGAACCATGGGAGCTGAAGTAAGCCATATGGTGGATGAGGGGGATAAGGTTCTGGGCACATTGAGGAGTGTGTAGAAAGAGAGTCAGTGTCTGCAAGGGCAAAGATGGGATTGTTTGAAGGTACAATAGTTCAGACAGTGATGGATGTGAAGCACAGGCCCTAAATAAAAAAGTACAAAAGAGAAAGACTAATTTGAAAATGAGATATATGAGAACAATGTATGGTATGAGAAGGACTGACTGAATAAGGACTGTCAGGGTAAGAGAGAGATGTGGTAGTAAGAGGAGTAAACGGGAGAATGACTATTACCTATATATCTCCTGCATATCGAAGAAGGCAACTAAGAGGGATGGGAGCAGGGGGCTGGAAATCATCCTCTCCTGTATCGTTTTCTAAAATAATACTTGGGTACATACAGCAAAAGCTGGCAGGTGCTCTCTTGGTTTTACAAAATTGCAAACTGGAGATGGACAAGAGCACAGTAGAGTCAAGGCCATCATTCCTATTTAATCAGCTGCAATGACTCTTTACATTCTTTTAGTGCATGAAGGGTGCAATGGAATATATTAGCTATTTGGAAGGCTTTAGTGTGTCTTCAGTTTGTGTAAAATCTTAAAAGTGGATTTTACTGTGGAAGACTAGCTGAAACATTCACCAAATGTGGTATACCAATGCAAACCTTAGAGTAAATAAATATATCTGCACTAGGCCATGAACATCACATTCAGTAAGGTACAACTTTTAAATTATTCTATACTTCCAATATCAAAATGTGACTGGGCATGAATATCACATTCTGTAAGGTACAACTTTCAGATATCATTTCTATACTTTGTCTTAAAATGCTAGAGGATAAATTATCTTTTCTTTTTCATAAACTTTGAGAACATTCCAGCATTCTATTTCACGGCTAGTGATTCCATTAAGTATCAAAAAGTACCCTTAAAACAGTGATTCCATCGGCGACAATTTGGTGCACATATCACGAAGTGTTTCATAGTTATATTTCCATCTAACAACATAATCACAGCATGTCATTTTGTATCTGGTTCTAAAGGCTTGACATTTTCTTCTCTGCTTGTAAAAACAATCATATATGTATAGATGAGTACATATCACCCTGCTAGTATGTGGCCAGCAGATCTAGCACTGATTTTAAATAAGCTTATATAGCTTTTAAAATCTTTCTTCCATCTCCTATCTCTCTATGAGTCCAAATTTATTTTTCTCACATTTTTACATCAGAACTATAACAACTGACAGATATGACATTTAAGTACAGTAAAATGGTGCAAATCTCTTAATAAAACCCATAAACTCCCCAGATCTGAGGCCCAATGCACGAGTTTCCAGTAAATGATTTCAATAAATGCTTACAAAATGTTTTATATAGTATACATTTACATATCCCTGGGGAAAGGGGAGAGAGAATACTTCCCACGTATTCCCTGTGTGTCGTAAAAGGTGGCTAAAAGGGGAGGGAGCGGGGGGCTGGAAATCCTCCCCTCCAGTTTCTGCTTTTCCTAAAAAGGAACAGAGAACGGGCCAACTGAGGATTTTCCCTCTATGGCTCAGTCCTCTGTTCTTAATGCTACCTCGCTAATGCGGGAAAAGGCGAATCTGTATGGGGGGGGGAGGCAAAATTTACATATATTTCAAACAAATACACTTTGGACCTGCAGCGGATATACGAAATCTCAGATTCAAAACCTAAATAGGAAAATCAAAAACTGCAGGACAAAGAGTTCTAAGTTCTAACCATAAGGAAATGGATTTGCTTTACAAGCCAAGCACTTACAAGAGTGCTACTTGTCATAATCTAATTAGGGACAAGTTAAGACTATTTTGATTCAGTTTGGACTGACTTAAGACTACTGGGTATGTATTAAGCAGTTGATAAAAAAAGGCATTCCCTGTTTAAGGCAAAACATAGATGTACTTGTAACTGCATACCTGCAATAACGAATTTTGATGTAAAATACAACTAAACAAATATACTGTGAATACTCACCCTATTCTTCCGTACACTCACAGGTCTTTTGAGGCGGTGAACAGTCATCTCAAGAAATCGAAGGAACCCTTCGATGGTGGACTAAAGAGAAATAACAAATAAATGGCTTCTAAATTGCTCTTTAACCAATCATAAAATATATTCATAGGACATGTAAGGAAAAATGATCTACCACAGTCTTATATCAAATATTCTAAAATTTCTTGCTGGGTGTTCAGTTTTTCTACTTGGAAATCTTGTGAACCAAAGAGTAATGTTCAGGACCCGTATGAAAGTAAAAAAAGTATATTTTCTTTCACACCTAACTACTTTTTCCACCTCAGTCAAGTAACATCAGGAACAAATACATAACAATCTCACTTGCATACATCTAATCTCTATTACATTCAATGTAACAAAAAGAGAGATTAATGTCCAAAGCAAAGCCTTATGAGCTACTCCATGGTTTATCTTGCCTGCTTCATCCCTCTGACAACATGTACCAAGACTCCCAGTATACCACTTCCATTCAATTAATTCCACCAAGAGTACACCTTTCGCTCCTCCAATATCAAATAGCCTCCTTTACGTAAATCCTATCCATCTATCTATATCTCTCATGCCCATTCCCTTTGGGAACTCCCTTGGGGGGTAAGCCACAGCAAAAGAGTCTCCATAACTGGTGAACTCCAGTGCCAGTTTAGATCTAAGCCTTTAGTGTCTCACCCTTAACAGGACACTAGCATAGGGCAACTCTAGGGCAGGGTTTCCAGAGGCTCCTACCTAATTTTCTCACCATATGCTATTACCTATTGTGTCTACCTAATGTTTCCACCCACTACTATTACCTAATGTCTCTAATTTTCCAACCTACTACTTGTTACTAATGCTCCCAGCTAATGGTCCTATCTAGTACTTCTACCCAATGCTCCTATCTAATGTTTCTACCTACTACGCCTATCTATTACCCCTAATATTTTGCCTTTCCAAAGAAAGGGCTAGTGCATAGTGCTCACAGCAGGAAAATCTAGAATCATGAAGAATGAGCTGTGTGAGTTAAGTGTTCTCAAGTGTTAGCTGTGACAAGGAGAGCCCATAAGTTCGTGGACAAAATGCCAGTAATCCACACAAAGGTGAGGCAGAAAGAAAAGACAGTTACCTGGGTCAAACACTGTTTAGTTTGAAAACTGGATATGTAAGGTAAGATGCTACTAATGAAATTCTTCTTTACACAGGCAATGAAAATAGGCATCTATGAAAAAATGTAGTAACAACAAGACTCAGTACACATAATGATGAAAGAGAATGTCTAAAAAATTTTGAGTTAGTGCCAAGCTGGTTTGAGTGCACAGTCACAAAAGTATACATCAAAAAGGTAAGTGGAAAAATGTAAGGAAAACCAAGATCAGATGATGTGCAAAACAGAAAGAAAAGTGCGATCATTTGTTGGAAAAAGATTTCTTGGGCATCAGTTTATATAATATGTTTCTTATCATTAATGAATGAAATAATCAATAAATAGGTGTTAAAATAAACAAAAAGGTTGCTCTGGAAAGAAAGGTCTTTAGTCCCATTCCTTTGCATAAGATATATATATCCATAATGACATCACACAGCCCTTCCTCACACACACATTTACTGAAACTTTTGCTGAACTTTCTATCCACTGTTACACATGCATTTGTTCCTCTATAGAAGGCTTTCACATCATCAAACTGTTGTCCCCTTACCATATATATCCTCAACACATCCTATAAAGCATTCCACTTGACAAAAGCTGCATACTGCTTCTTACCTTTGCCAGATACTATTCCACAGTCATTCTTACCACAAAATCTAATCCGCACATCTCCTACCTTTCCTAAAACCCCCTTGCTCCTCACTTATTCTGCACTCAATCAGTTCCATCACTCTATCAATCAACATTCATGCACACACCTTTCCTGGTATACTTAATAGACTTATTTCCCTATAATTGCTAACATACATCCTTAGCACCTTTTCCTTTAAATAAAGAAACAATAACAGCTTTCACCCATTTCTCAAGAACAACCTTCTGCTTCCAAGATGCATCACATATCAAATGTGTCCACTCTATCATACCTTCCTCCCTATCATTCAACATTTCAGCTATAATCCCATCCACTCCAGGTGCCTTTACAACCTTCAAACTTACGACTGCCTTTTTTACCTCCCTTCTTGCTACAGGATAATTTTCAGCATATATTTGATGAATCCTATTAACCTGCATTTTTCACTCAATTAGTTTTCCTTTCCATCATCACATGAAAAGACAAAACTGTGGTTAACCATTAAACAATAAATGAACAGTTGCCTGTTTAATAATATACAGTTAGTCCAAAAAGTTACTAGGCTCACTGTATGTCATGGCAGTACCTGTTGTTCATCTATGGTCAATTTGCTGTATATATCTGTAGGTGATCCACTTCCTGCCTCAATGATTGTTCTGGTAGCAGTGCGAAAACAATCAGGAACCAACAACACTCGGAAACGCCAAAACTTTAGAGGCTGAAATGAGAGCAAAAACTTCATGTAAACAAATACTTTCACATTATGGAAAAAGGATAAATGGAGAGGAGGTACAACAGCACTTGAATGGATATAGAAAGGTACATGACAACAGAGACATGTAAATTTTAAAGTATGAAAAGCTGTTTCTCTTTAGGGCAGTGTTTGTGAGAATCTCTAGGATCCCCAGGCACTAGGCACCTCTTAACCCACTACCTTCTAGTGAGGTAAATTCCTCTCAACCATAGCTAGTCACATGCTCGATGATGATGGCCTAATGGCTCAGCCTTGGCACCAAATGACCAATCAGCTTCCTCCATTTGGCAAAAAAAAATCATCCCATGGCTGTTGGTACCTACCTACATCATTTTTGGAACAGACATAAACCCAATGGTTATCACCAACAGTTAAAAGAGGAGCTTTTTAAAGAGAGGGGAAGGTATGGCAGTAAACAACCATCTAAAAGAAATTAATATAAAACACTACCCCAGAGAAAAATTAATCATAATTCAAAACTTACATTTCTTTCCAGGGTAAGATCATCCCATGAACCTTAAGAGCATATCAACATGGTAGAAGAGGGTTACACAAAAACTTTCTCTTTCAAAATGAGGATAAAGTAAGGAAAAAGCAATAATGCACTTTAAGAGTCCTCTTGTGGCACACATAGTCTGTTCTCCAAAGTTGGCAACCTCAGAGCCACACATGGTCACTCCTCAACATCTAGAGTAAGTTATAACTAACAGATATATCAGAGGAGTAACAAAAACCACTACCGTTAATTTTGTCTAGGGAAAGGTCCAGATTAGTTTATACCAAAACCCACTGAAAGTGATTCCTGTACAGCAGTATTATTATCCTTGTTCTTATCATGAAAAACTCTTGTGAAAAACACTAAAAACAGCTTCCAAAACCACTGAGGAATCTAAATCTTCCATGAAAGTTTGGGAAATTTTCCATACTGATAAATACTGTCTTCAACTAGAAAGATGAGAGTCATGGAGATCATTTATTACATGCTTTCCAAATCTCAGACTATCAAAATGTTTGGATGATCTAGGTTTTAAATCTAATATCCAGAGCTTCAACCTTAGTGTCTTGAACCAGGCTAAGGTAGTCTACAAAAGCTTGAGTTGTTAGCACAGCAGAACTTTAAAATATTCACTCCATCTCTTCTTCATTTCTCATTTACCTGTCATCATTTCCCCAACTACTCCCTTCACTGATGCTCCCATGTGTTAACTTGTTCTCCTCAAACTATTCACTTTCCAAAACATTTTCTTTTTCTTCCTTAAGTTTTTCCAATACTCTACTATTTCATCCCATCTCAAATTTGCAATCTTTTTCAACTCTTGCAACTTCCTATTCACCTCCTGCTGCTCCTCATACATTTCCCACAATGGCATACCTCCTTGAGTCCCTAAAAAGTGCTTCTGCACTAGCTGTGACCCGTACTTGCATATTTCATCTCAGTCTAAAAACCTAGACTCTTCCTTTCTCTTGAAAGCATGCCTTGGTGCAGCCCATTCCTAAGATAGGAGACCACTCTAACACATCTATCATCCCACTGCTCTTACTTCTGTCTCCAAAGTCTTAGAAGCTATCTTAACTCTTGGTTTCTCATACACTTAGAATTGCATTCCCTTCACTCTGATCACTACTGTGAATTTCACAGTTCTACTGGAGATTTTCTCTCCTATGTGCCTCATCACTGGTCCTTCCCCCCCTGTGATTTTGGTTGAACTTTTTTTACAGCCTTTGGTATCTCTAAAGCATTTGATATTTGCTTTCCTAACTCCTTTCCTTTGGCTTTTCTGCTTCTCTCTCTTGTTTAATGCACTATTTCTTTTCTGGCCATTCCATTGCAGAAGTCACTGACAGAGTTACTTCTCCCTCTGATCCCGTCAACAGCAGCATTTCTAGGGGGTTTGTTCCATCATCTACACTCTTTCTTCTATCTGTAAATAATCTCTTTTCAAGTTTTAATCCTGATCACTCTTATGCTGATGATCCCACTTTACACATATAAATGCACATTTCCTCCCCATCCTGTGCTAATACCCATTCCCCTTCTTGTACTGAACATTTTTCCCCTCTCAGTTCAGACTTGTCCAACATCTCATAGTGGAGAAGTAGGAACCTAATTAAATTTGATAGAGCTAGAATATAATTTCTCCCTAGATCTCTATCTAAGTCACTTGTTTCCTTCTGTTCATTTTCAAAACACCACGGTTCAACCCTGTAATAACTTAAACATGCTAGGCATAACCATTTCCTCCTCTCTATCATGTACTCCCACCATCATCAATATCACAAAAGTCAGCTTTCCAAAAGCAGTGGGTGCTGTAAAGATAAATAACTATTTCTCTTTTGAGTACTTATTTCATTCCTACTGGGGGTTTATTTGTCCTAGTTTGAATTACTGCTCATATATCTGTGATGGTTTCCTCCATCTCTCTATAAACCCTTTAGTGGGTGGGTATCCTGCAAGAAATATTCAATTCATGTTGTTCTAAAAGCTGGAAATTTATGGGCTTGTCCATTAAAGGGTTAATGACTGGAATCACAAGCACTGTGTCTCATTAATTTTCAGGCATCATCTCACTACAGTCATCCCTTTCTGTATGCAATAATGTTGCTACTCTCTTTCTCTGTTCCGCATGTATTATTTTGGCCATTGTTCTCATGATCTGTCTGCCTTCATGCCCAACTCTAAGGCACAGACTTAAGGTACACTGCTAGCTACTGCTTCCCACCAATTCTGTATGGAGACTGGCCACTCGAGGACTGAACATTATGATACCTCTTTTTTCCCTTGAGCAGATAAGCAGTGAAATTCAATTCCTCCTTCTGTCCCTTCCTTATCCTATAACCTTCCTTTCTCTAAAAGTCAGAACCCTGATTAATTTCTACATTCTTTACAGAAACCCTAACTACAAGACGTAGTAATTCCATCAACATGAAGCAAAACAGTTGCAGTAACATAATGCAAAGTAATATTGGTACAAGTGAAATATCTTTAATACCAAAACCTAGAGTAATACAGTAACATAATATTTATCAAACACTAAAAATAACGTCTACTCCAACTTCAAGATGTACAATATCCCCAGTTACTCAAACTCCAGTACTCACAAAAGTAACTTGAATAGCAAGATCTCAAATAACTTCAGCAACATGTGACAGATCATCAAACAGGGCTGCAATAATACTAAGGTAAATGAAAAGAACCACTGCTGGAAGAAACACAATTTCTTTTCTTCTCCCAAAACAGCACTTTTATGAGCAACTTAGCTATCAACTAGCAACATGATGAAAAAAATCCTACACTTGCAATCCCTCCTATTAGTAAATTGTAACATGCCTCATACCAACAGCAAATATTCAGCATACCTCAATGAGAGGATAGTCTGGCGAGTCTCCACGAGAGCATATGTAATTATCAAGATGATTCCACATATATGTTTCCAGCCTCTCAGTGCGAAATTCAACCCATGATACTTCATAGCTGCTCATGTCTGGAGCCTGGAACCTGTACTTGTACTGACGCTTTAGTTGTGGATAAGGATGCCTAGAATAAAAGAGTAAAGAAAAAACTGGTATAAACAAATGCAAATCATTAGTGGCTACAGTCTGTGGGTCACACTAGATGATGAACAAAAGAGTAGCATGAACATTCCAGGGCATCTTAACCAGAATACTTTCATTAAAGGTCATTTCAATGAACTAGGCTTAACAGAATAAAGAAATACCAATGTTAGAAAGAAATATCATATGCACCACCAAAGCCAAAGTTTAAGATAACAAAATCATTTGGGAATGGGGAATTCTTATCATATTTTACAGTATGCTAGGAATCAGGGGAGAAGGTGAGTCAGTTGCTGTTTGCAAATAACAAGGCTCTGGTGGTGAGTTTGAGTGAGAAGCTGCAAAAGCTGGTTTCTGAATTTGGGAGAACATGTGAAAGAAGGAATTGAAAGTTATGAGGTTTCCCATGAGAAAGAAACAAGGTGGTTTATGTACAAGTTTGAATGAAGAGAACCTAGAGGAAGTGAAATGCTTTCAATACCTGGAAGTAGCTATGCCAATAGATAGAACAACAGATGATGTGAACTATGAAGTGGACAAAGAAGCAAAGGTTAGAGCACTTAGGAGAATGTGAAAAGAGATCTGTAAGGGCAAAGATGGCAATATTAGATGGTATAATTGTCCCAGAAATGCTCTACTGGTATAGATACAGGTCATGGGTCCTAAATATAAAAGAATGGAAGAGGGTGGATTTGTTGGAAATGAATTTCCCGAGGACATGTGGTGTGATGTGGGTTGACCATGTAAGGAATGATAATGTAAGAGGGATGTGTAATAGTAAACTGCACATGAATGAGAGATCTGGACAAAGGTGTGTTGAAATGGTTTGGATATATGGAAAGGATGAGTGAAGAGAGACTGATTAAGAGGATATATGAGTATGAAATGGTGGGAGCAAGGGGAATGGGGAGAACAAGACAAAGGAGGAGGGATAGAGTGAAAAAGACTGAGTTACTGAGGCCTGAACATGCAGAAAGGTAAGTGGCATGCATGGGATAAAGCAAACTGGAAAGATGTGGTGTATTAGAGGCTAAATCCTGTTAATGGGCTGAACCACAACATATGAAGTGGTCAGGGGAAACCAAAGAAATTTCTATGGGGCTTGGCTAAGAATGGGGCTTTGATTTTGAAGCATTATAAAACAAAGCTAAAGAGTGGGTGTGAACAAATGAAGCCATTTATTCTTCATCTGTTCCAGGTGCCACCTCACAACATAGGAAATGGCAAACAAGTATGAAAAAATGATGAAAGAATTGTATTACAAAGGTATCTAATCTATATTATTCCAGGTATGCAACTTATGTATATTAAACATGTTCTTTAATTCAGTAATGCTTACCTTGGTCTGTAAATGGTAACAGTTATAGTTGAACCATACAGGAGTATCTTGTGGAAGATGCGCCCAATGGAAAGACGATATTCTTGAAATGATTCATCAGTACAACTTCTTGTCCTCATCAGGGAGCTAACTCCTGAATAGCGAGGATTACTACCACAGATATCAACAGCTTGAGTATGAATCTTTTCTGGCAGCATAATCATCTGGAAACCCTAAGAAAGATAAACATGGTTATCATAATTTCTATGAAAGAATAAAAAACATTGCCCATTTTCTCTATTTCTTCCTGTCTCCCACTTGTATTTTACCTTCTATGCATACTTGATGCAATTATGAAGAATGAAGTGCTGTGATGGTTTGGACATAACATCTGGAAATCATGAATATAATAGGGATGACTAAATGAATATACATGAGCAGGATGAAGGAAGGAAAGGAAGAAAACAAACAAGTGCAAGGTAGAAGAGCAATGTGTGACAAAATGTGGGTGAAAAGGATGCAAGCACAGATGACCCTTTGGAGCTGAGCTGAGATACAGCTGTGTTGAAGAGACTACATGGACAACATCAGTATACATTGGGAGCTAATTATTTCAAAGAGAGAGAGGAGCAAAATTTTTTCTTTCTTATTTTCCTAATATAAGGAAATGAAAGACATTACACTAAACAAGATAGAAGTTAGATTTAGAAAAATAAAAAAATACTTCAAGAAATGGCACAAGGCATTTCCTCAGTTGCTGACTCTTATGATATTTCTGACAGGCAGGTATATCAAAGGTGTAGGGTTGAGATAAAAAACTATGCTGACTTAGGAAAAGAAGACAAATTTTTTAAAAATTCAGATAGCACTACAAAGGAAAATGAGTGGAAAGGCTCAAAGAAAGAATAAAGCAAAAACAGGGAAAGAAATACCGGACAGAATAATGAACCATGTACAAAGACTGTTGACAAGGTAGACAAAAATGTACTGAGGGTTGTGCACAAAAGACATTGACAAAGTACAACACACAAAGGCAAGCAATTTATGACATGGTTGCAAAACTTAAAGGGCACTGTGTAGGAGTCATTTCTCTAAAACAGTGCAAAACAATGTAACAAGGGCAGATGAATATACAAATATTGTGAACTTAAATCTTTTGGAAATTTTAAAGAGACCCATTCAAATATGAATTCAACATACCTGAGCAAGCCTCTGAGACACAAGTTCCAAAAACACCTGCTTTGTGGTCAATGGCTTTCGTCCACCGCTGGGTCTGGCAGGTTCTTCCATGTCATCTGGCAGAAGGTTATAGTCTGCTACCACATAGTCATTATGTAAAGATTGCTCTTCCGGGAAGTAATCAGTGGTGATTGGTAAACATGCTGGTAGGGTTAAGCTCTTCCAGTCAACACCTTGAAAAGATTGTTAGGGAACAGTAAAATCATTAAATTGGAATATGATCTCTCTTAAGACATCATGTATGCCATGTGCTGCACACATACTGGGGTGGTGCATATAAAGTCTTCCAAAAATATCTCATTTAATGACAATCTACAGATGATCCTCTGTTTAACCTGATTAGTAATGTTTAACCCCTTTCACAATGGGTGGTAAGTATTAGGCTTCTAATTTTTCTTTTCCATTCACCAT
Source organism: Panulirus argus (assembly GCA_038088735.1). NCBI lineage: Eukaryota > Metazoa > Arthropoda > Malacostraca > Decapoda > Palinuridae > Panulirus > Panulirus argus. The sequence continues at coordinate 637 of JAYMFT010379833.1, read as the reverse complement.
GACTGATACACACGTTTCCTGCATTATAAAATTCCCACCCGAGATGTTTCATACAAATATCAATGATGAATATGTTACAGCAAATGTTAGCCTTTGATATCATACAGCAGTCAATTACCACGACTGTATATTCTTTTACTATGGGACAGTATCCCTGAATGAGAAAATGTCACTTATGGAAAACATTTCTACCATAAACCATAATGTTATGGTAAATGTTCATCCATACAAATACAAATTGCAATGTACTACCACAAACAAGAGATGTATATTACTGCACTAGTGAATATGTTATGGTGAATGTTGGCCTTTGACATCATACTATTTGTTCCCATACAGCAGTCAATTATATTCCTTTACTATGTGACAGTATTCCTTATTGTACAAATGTTGCTTATGGTAAACATTTCTACCATAATATATGGACTCCCATGGTATAGCAGTTAGGGTTCCTGACTGTGATGCATTGATAGTCCATCCAGGGTCAAGCACATAGCTTTGAATCCTGGTTGCAGCAGTCAGTCCACAGTCAACCCACCTGTTCATCCACCCCTAGGGTTTGGTTGATATATATATATATATATATATATATATATATATATATTTTTTTTTTTTTTTTTTTTTTTTCATACATATT
>JAYMFT010379822.1:0-20684 GCA_038088735.1 Panulirus argus | reverse complement strand
ATAATATATATATATATATATATATATATATATATATATATATATATATATATATATATATATGAAAGAGACGCAAGAAAGGAGTTGGAAAATTAAGCAGACATGAAATAAAAGAGAATTAGGAAGAAATACAAGGAAGAGCAGAAGGGGGGCTACTGGTGCACTAGGATAGAGATGAATGTAATAGAGAAGACACAACAAGGAAGGAGAAGAGAGGAAGAGAGAGATATAAACGGGAGGCTACGTGAGGGAGGACAAAGGTGAGAGGAAGACACGGGGCGAGGAGAGTCGGTATGGGGTGTGAGAGGAGGCGGGAACCTGAAGTAGCGATGTCATTGGAGGTACGAGACTTACTCACTTTGTTAGACAGCCTGGGCTAGCGGTGGAAGGTGTGAGGGCAGGTTATTGTGAGTAGAGAGAGAGAGAGAGAGAGAGAGAGAGAGAGAGAGAGAGAGAGAGAGAGAGAAAGAGAGAGAACTTACCAAGATCAGTTTGTATTCGTTTGAAACAAGGACTAGAGGTGGGACGGCCAGGCTTCACGGATGGGGTAAGTCAAAGGGCTGACAGGAAGGTACGGATGGTGAGGAAAGGAAGAGAGAGAGAGAGAGAGAGAGGAGGGGAGTTGAGGACGAAGGACGGCAGAGGTCTAAGCTGAGACTACAAGAACCGGCGGCTGAACTACACCTCCGAGAGGAGGGTGTACAAAAAAACCTTCTTTCACGGAAAACGAAGAAAACGCCAACAGTTGTGTGGCAAGGGAGACGAAATACATCATAAAAGGAAAACGAGAGAGAACGAAGGAGGAATATAGGAAGGGGAGAAGGAGCATGAATGTATATTAAGGGAAAGAGTAGAAGCGAGTGTACACTGGTGTTCGAGAAAGCCTGGAAAACCAGCAGGCAGCTTATTCAGGTAGACAAACATTGAAAGACTCCAGCCACAGCTAAGAGTAACCATCGGAGCCAGACCTTGAATAAAACATTTAAAAAAAAAGGGCGTAAGAAATACAGACAGAAATGAGTAAGATAATTTAAAATTTTTGAGAAGGTAGAAAAGGTGCCTTTAAAAAAAAAAGGGGGGGGGGGAGACGGAGCAGCTCCTACCTGTTTGAAAAGACTCGAGTAGGTAAAGAGTTCCAAAGCTTAGCTGTGCAGAGTAAGAACAGGAGAAGCGGTAACCGGTGAAGCTCAGCGGCGCTTAAATGCAATGACTCCCTTTATGTCTTTCAAACTGCCATGCGTTTTCCTCCGTTCGGTTTCAAAACTCACAAATTCAAAATAGTGGGAACATGGATGTGCTGGACATGACCACATATCCTCCACTCTTGTCTTGGAAGCCCCACACACAGTTAACATTATACGAAGTCTGCTTTCCAGTAGTTGGGGGTCTTGAATAGTTGCCGGAAATGCTTTTATGAACATCTTTTTCATGTCTGCAGGGGTTATATTTGCTCCGAAGTGGATTACTGGGGTGGTTGGTCTTCGTCCAAATCCTTAATACCACGTATGGAATCAAAAACCTTCTGTCTCATAAATTCCTCGGGCATCACATCTCTTCAAGCAACCCTTTCTCAACGCCGTGATGTCGCTGTCCTCTCCCTGTTCTGCAGGTATTATTCTGGCCGCTGTTCTTTGTGAGACGTCTACATGTGTCTCTGCCATCAAGGCTCGGGCCCGAAGCTAGCGTATGGCTGCTGCTTCCCACGCTTTCTGTGAGGAGACCATCCACCCGAGGTCTGACCGTTATCATAATTCCTCCTATCCTTGAGCAGCTAGGCGGTGGAATTTTCTTCCTCCTTTCGGCTTTCCCTTTCCCCATGACCTTTCCACTGGTAAGAATTAAGTTTACCAATTCCAGCTGAGTCGTGATTAATTTCTACACTTTTTCACTTACGTTTTTTTATTCTTTTTTCATTTTTACCCGAAATGGTCTTGACTGGAGTATGTTTTGCCCGTGCTATGTCGGTCTCTGTATAAAAGATATATCACATCACCCCCTCTTGACTTGCCAACGGCCACAAAGTGAACATGTGACGAAGCGGCTCGTCGAGTATTAATTGCTGAAGCTGGTGCTCACAAACATGAATCGAAGTAATACCTCTAGAACAAAGAGAAGGGAACCTGTAATGCGGTGCAAGAAAAAGGAGTCAAAGTCTGAAATCGGATGAAGAGAGTTGATAAGTCTGTCACTTACTTTTGTAGAGATAAAACCTCCCTAGACATGAGAGCTGTGCTCACTACAAAGAACGCGCGGGAGTAATCAGGTATTAATGACATAAATAACTATGTTACGTAAAGAATGAATTAAGAGGGACGAGTCGTAAAGGACGGAAGGTTAGTAACTACTTGGGGAACGGGAGTTGCCGTAGGGACAAAATGTTACTGCTGACGTAGGAGGAGCTGGCATTTATCATCGTTATCAAGCTTATATAAATAATCCTTTAGGAGGTGGACCTCACTTCTGATCAACCACTTGAAATTAATCAGTCACGTGGCTTCCTCACGTCAGCAGTTTAGCTTCGTTAAACCTCACCTCTTTCAGCACGGCTGTGCCGCCCTTGGGTGTGTGACAGCCTTGCCCTTGATCTGGCCCTTATGCCTCAACGTCAGAGGTCATGCCATCAGTGCCCACGGGTCATTGACGCCTTGATGGTCAAGGAGGCCAAATACCTAACCTGTGATGTAACGTCAGCACACTCCTGGATTTAGCCTGCTTTCATCAACGTGATCGCAGCTTTACCCGAGATACGAGAATATCAGTTTTCAAAAAAGAGATTCTTTGCCGTTTTTCCACTGTGTTCCTGTGTCCCCCTCCTCTTTCAACAGGACTTTCAGAAATAGTTATTAAAGAAGGCGCAGTCCACTCATCCAGTCCGCCTACCACTCACCCACCCAGTCCGCCTACCACTCACCCACCCACATAGCTATCAGAACAGCTACAGGCAAAATTACCCCTGGAGCCCCCACACAAGCGGGGGAGAGAGAGAGAGAAAAAAAAAGAGAGGGCGGAGGATCCAGTTCAGTCAGCGTCGGTGGGCTGCAAGCGGCGGTCAGGTACGCTTTAACGCTGGGGTTGTCTGCCGCTGGTGACGGGGGTCGTGAGTGGTCGGCCGGAGTTGTGGACGAATGGGGACAAATGGAGGAGGAGGAGGAGGAGGAGCAGGTGTTGGAGGCTGGAGTTGAGGACGAATAGGGAAGGCGGGGCAGAAGTTGTAAGCGTGTTAGTTAACTTCTCTTGCTGCCGCAGGCACTAGTATTTAGAATAAAGGCTGCACTTTTTAAGAGGTGGGAGAGGAAGCTGGCGCCTCAGACATTGAATTTCTACAATGACTGCAACTGGAAGTAGGTTACGTGGAGGTGTGAATGACAGCCGAGTCTGCGAAGCCCCCATAAGATATCTGCATTATATTGTCAGGGGGTTCTGGAGGCCCTCCGACGCTGTATTCATATTGAATTTCAGGCTTGTGTGGGAGTGACTATTCTTCCTTCCCCAGAGCTCGTGTATATTGCTCCTGCTCCCTCTCCCCTCCCCTCCCCTCCCTTCCCCTCCCCTCTCCTCCCCTCACCCCCTCTCACCTCACCCACCCACTCCCTGACGATGCAAATAGGAGGCATGGGAGCTGAGGACCTCCTCTCGCACCTACTACCATGTCCATGAAAGGCGACTCGGGGGTTCAAGCGCTGACGACGATTGCCGACGACGACAGCGAGGAGGAGGGTAACAGGGCCAGCGACAGACAGTGCCCCTTTTGGACGGTGTCTCACAGCGCCTCTCGGCCTCTATCTCACAGCGCCTCTTGACCGGTGTTGTACTGCTGTCAAGGTGTTCACACACCGCCACCACTGAGGAACACCTGGCCTCCTGCCGTCAGGCGTGGGGCCCACAGCTGTATTGATCACATTGATTCGAGTGGTTGTGTGTGTGCCGTCTGTGTTGTGATGGGCTCTCGTTAAGAGAGTCTTTTGTAAGAGTCCCATGTCAACAGACGTGTGTCTTTTGTCTCGTTCCTTTGTTGACAAGTGCGTGCTTGCTGTGGCCGTCACTGTATAAACAGATGCGTCTGTTGTAACGGTCCCTTGTTAACAGATGTGTGTCTGTTGTAAGAGCCCCTTGTTAACAGATGTGTGGGTGTTAAAGCAGCGTCCTTTCGTTGGAAGGTGTCCTCAAACATGTGTTCTCATAAGCTGATTTGTTCACAGATGTTTGTTCGGTGACAGTGACCTGTCGACAAGCGCGCGGCTCTGCTCTGAAAGCAACTAACATGTATTGTAATGTTGCTCTATCGACAGATGTAAGTGCTGCAGTGGGAGCTATAGTCGGTAAATGCGTTTGTGTGTGGTTTCTGAAAGTTTTTTTATTTTTATTACACTTACTGATGCATCTGTGTTGTGATGGTGACTTGTGAACAAGTGCTTGATCTGTGATAGTGATCGGCAGCAGGTGCTTTCAGTGCTGTGATAGTGACCTGTTAAGGAAGGGGAAGAGAATTGGACACCTCCTTCGCTCTTCGAGGAGAGGTGTAAGTACACCGTAATGCTCAGTCCTCGTGTGGTTGATAGGTGTCCAATTATAATGGTCCATTAAGTAATGGTTAATCCACCCTGTTAATGGTTTTACTGTTATTGTGGTCCACCAGACAATGGCTATACTGATATGATGATCCATAAGTTAATGGTTGTACTGTCATAATGGTCCATCAGTTAATGGTCGTACTGTTCTAGTGATCCATCAATTAATGGTTGTACCGTTGTTATGATCCCTTGATTAATGGTTGTATTGTTATAAAGATCCATCAATTAATGGTTGTGGAGTCATGAAGATCCATCACCTAATTATTAGCCTCGCAGTTTTAATGACACTTCATCCTTCATTTTTCAGAAATCATGAATTAATATAGAAAAAAAACAGAACAATAGTCGTCCGGGATTTATCCATGAATATTTATGCAATCATTTTTTTTTCATGTCTTGGTCAATGGCTATTCAGTAACACTAATTGACCAGCAATTGCATGGGTTGTTGTACCGGCTGGTAGGCCACTGGAGGAAGGGGTGTTCCAACCGTGATGAAAAAAATTGATCCAAGGTTCCCTTCAATCATGTTTTACATGTTGATGGCTTTCCTCTGCGCTTTCGCTAGCTCGACAGAAGTAATCTCGTCGACCCACATCAACGCGCTCGTTCAATGTTTACTGTTTTTCTCGCAGCAGTGAATAGTAGCAGAAAGCAGCTCTTGAATTTCATGACGCCACGGAAGTCGTACAGTGAGAGCATGTAGTGTCTTGAGGAATTATTCTCAACACGTGAAGAAAATGTTCACAAAGTGTTCCATCAGTGGTAATGACTTGACGCTGGCGACCATCATGGCACTTGGAGTCGATAGTTCTGAAGCCCAGGTAACCAGTTACCCTGCCAGCCAGAGTAACACGGATTTCTAATCCTGATCTGATGTATGTAGATTGTTCGTCTCCGCTCTGACAGACCCAACTTGGTTGTGTTTAAGTGTTGAATATTGTATTACATTTACCTCTTAGCCTTCTCTTTTCTAAACTAAAGAGATCCAGTTCGTTTAATTTGCTCTCGCAGGATTTGTTTCTCAGCTCGGGAATCTTCTTGGTAGCTCGATTTGCCCTCTTTCCGTTCTGTCTTTTTTAAGAAAGGGTGACCAAAACCGAGCACAATATTCAAGATGGCGGCGAAATTAATTGTAAAAAGGAAGGATGATTTCCCCGACATGAAATTCGAAGGCCTGCCTGTGAATCCAAGAATTCTGTTCGCTCTTTTCACTGCTTCTGTGCACTGCTTACTTGGTTTTAGGTCACCAGAGATTATTACACTCAAGTCCTTTTCCCTCATTTACCGTTTGCCATTCAACAGATTTCATATTGTAGCTTGCCTTTTCATTTTTCCTACCGATGTGTAAAACTTTGCACTTATCGATATTAGAATTCTTTTGCCACCCCTGAGCCCACTCCATCCCTTTGTCTGTGTCAATTTGAAGCTGCAGATCTTTCAAGTTCATTTGTAGATTTATTTCCCAGCTTTGTACCATCAACTACATTTTAAATGTTGCAGTGCAGCCCATTATCAATATTAATATATATGAAAGAGAAGCGGTTCCAAGATTGATCCTTGTATCACTCCACTTGTCACGTCTAACAATTTTGAGGCTTGACCGTTAATCACAAGTTTGTTTACGGCCAGTCAGCCAATTTCATATCCAACCAAACACAAACCCATCAATTCCATGTGACTTAGATTTTGTTAGTAACCTTTGATGTGGAACCTTATCGAATACTTTTAGAAAATCTAGATAGGTGACGTCAACTGTTTTACTTGCATCATGCATGTTGATTATATCATAAAAGAAATCAAGCATATTTGTCAGACATGAGCGATTCCGTCGATAACCATGTGGAGAATCGTTTATTAAGTGGTTGTCCTCTGAATGGTTTGCAATTCTTTCTCGAATGATGGTGTCCATAAGTTTTCCAAATACAGACATTAAGCTAACTGGACGATAATTTCCGATCATTGACTTATTACCTATTTTTTTTTCAAATATTGGTGTTATATTGGCTAGCTTCCATTCATCTGAAATTTCCAGTAGTAAGTGACATATTGAAATGGGTAGCCAAAGACTTAACTATCTCATTTTTCTCCTCTCTCATTGTTATCGGATAAAACTTATCAAGTCCTGTCGTTTAATTTACTTCATATTCCATTTATTGCTTATAGTATGTCTTCAGCTTTTATGGCAATTTGTTGAAGGACGTTTTCCTCTCTTTTCGGTGGAACTTGATTTGGGACATGGGTTTTGTCTTCGATTTTACGTACATATGCAAAAAAGTTACTTCAGATTTCTCTCATGGCTTCGTTGTCTTAAAATATATCACCGTTTTCCAATTAATGGACCAATTGACTGGGTAATGGCTCTCTCGTTTCTAGCATAAGTGTGACATTCAGTAAGATTCTTTTGCTATTTTCGACAATATTTTCTTCATATTGACGTTTACTTTATCGTATAACTCTCTTACTGTATCTGCTCAAATTTACATAACTTACTCTGTCATGCTTCTTATCGGTCTTTTTGAGTTTTTTTTTTTATGATGTATTTTCTGAAACAACAGGCACTCTTTTATTTTAATGTTCCACCTCCTTGGCTTCGTTTCAGAAATAAACCTTCTACTAAGCATTTGCACGAATGATCCCTCCACTACTTTGAAGGTTTTACTGAAGTTTTTCCAAGCGTAGATCATTAAGATTCGTATATTTATAGTCGGGTGTTTTTAGGCGACTGTCATGTCTGCCAACATTACATGCAGTCTTGACAGCAACCTCAAAAGTGAGTTGTCGATGATCACTTGTACCAAACTTCTCTCCAGCTTCGACATTATTAAGGAGATCCTTATTTTTAGTGCAAACTAAATCTAATATATTCTCGTGGCGAGTAGGCTTTTCGACTGATTGGATTAGGGCACTATGACGCAAATTTCTTTGAAAGTTCACCTTGAATAACGTAGATTCATTGCAAGAACTCTTCTGGCATTTACTTTGTTAATAACATAATTTTTCGTAATAAGATAGAGCTTTTCTGTATGTGTTAGTAAATCACTATGGGATTTCTCGTAAGGATTATACGTAGTTTGCCAAATAATTCTTAGACGTGGTTCCAGTCCGGTAACTGGGTTCGAAACACTAATTGATGAGTCACCGATGAGTCTCGAAACCCGAGTTATTGGATGCCGAATGAGGCTTCGAAAAGATGGCTAATTACTCCCTTTTGAGACTCAGAAACGATGGACAGTGGCTCCCTAATGAGGCATGGAAAGGCCAAGTAATGGTTATGATAAGGCTTGGAAACGCCGGATAGAGGCCTCTTAATTCTGTTTCGGAGCTCCGGGTAATAGCTGCCTGATAAGGCTTCGAAACGCTGGGCACTGACTTCCAGATCAAGCTTCAAAATGCAAGATGGGGCCTGCCTGATGAGGCCTCGAAACAAAGTAATCGCTCCCTCAGGAGACTTCGAGTGGCCTGAATAATGAATCTCCAGTGAGGATTCGACTGTTTATGGAGAAATAGACCCGATACTTCTGAATTGCTCCCAAGAGAACACTGTGAACACGGAAATCGTTTCTTAAAACTCTTTTAAAGTATTGCAAATATTAATCCTCGTCACCAGATTCCTGAGTAGTGACAGTGACTCATTTTCGTGCCTCGTATATTCTCGAACCAATATTCAAAACCACATTCAGAAGTCGAATACTTTAACTGCAGCTGTTTCTTTTTTTTTTTTTTACTGAATAACCACGTAATTATGCACTTTGTGAATGTGTCCGAATGTTTGGTGTAAGAGGGATTTTACATTTTTCCTCCCTTGAACTATGGTTTTGTATTGTGATTTAGTTGTGAACGAGGTGTATTGGTTCTGGATCTGGTGGTGTAGTGTGTGGTCATGGTTGTGTGGTAGTTTGATGCAAGGTGTATCGTGGTGATTACGACTGCACGGTTCGAGACGTAATAGCGTGGTAGTTGGTATGGTGACCATCGGCTCTGTAGGTGTGGCATGGGGTGAGGAGGTAGGGGACTCACCACACTGTAGGTAAGGCCTGGGAGTATCGTACCACACACACACACACACACACACATACATATATATATATATATATATATATATATATATATCACGCTTCTTGAGACTCGACTTTTGTTATTCCAGTACCACAATTTCACACGAAATCATTGCTGGAATTGTTAACCAAACTGATCTGATTTAAGATTGTTGATAGACTGCTGTATCAATGAAGTATATTAATTGAATTCGACTAAACTAATTAACAGGTAGCCTTTTTGAGGGAAGGACGAGAGAGGGGAGGAAGGTGAAGACGTCTGATATAGAGGTCTTTCGAATGTTTTTCTGGGACTTGAGGGGAACATCATAAAACTGAGGTGGACTTGAAATAGTGTAGGTAAGATGTTAAAGGTGACATGGCAGCGTCGGGACGAGGCTCTTGGCAAGATCACTCAGTATCTTCCTCACAGGAGAGGTTGTGGATAGTCTTGATGTTCTTTGGACGTGTTCAGCGAAGGACGGGCCGTCTTGTAGGGCTAGTGAGAGAGAGAGAGAGAGAGAGAGAGAGAGAGAGACCATCTACGAGTACCTTCGACGAGAGTTTGCCATGATGGAAAAGCTAACGCGTAGCGCTCGCCGCATGTATTGATTGATGGATAAGACTTTTCGTCTCTGCTGTTATCATTTCTGAGTTTCATCTGGGACTGATTTCAACCACATTTCAAATTTTCTATTAAATGTTTCTGTCGCTGTTCCTTGCATGTTTTATTTTCGTAGTATATCAGATTGCCTGTCGAGCTTCCTACTAGGGGGTTCATATATTTTTGTCTAATATATTTTTAGCGTGTTCCATGGTGTTTTTGCAGACTTAATAACTCTGTATCCTCCTTGCTAAGAGGCTTTGTGCTTCGATGTATTTTCGTTTACACCTACGGTTTGTTGCCACGCGAAGATTATCACGTACCTTTCTCCTCTTCTTTCTTGGCTAAAGAATTCAGTGTTTCATGGTGGTTTACGTGTTCGATCCCCTTGAGTTTGCTTGTCGAGCGCTTCTGAAGTCTCATTTACTGATTTCCATCTATTCCTTTGGTGACCATACGAGACAGCAGTGTTCAGTTTTGCTTCTTATGTGTAAATGAAACATTGAAGGTTTTAGCTTAGTCCCCTGTATCATAATCTCTTTTCACTGTACAGTATACGAGGACAAGGACTTAGATTTTCTTATTATGAGACTTCATGACTGTAATTTTCTCGTACCTTCAAACACTTCCCTTCCATGGCGAATTCTTCCTCTAACTTCAGCAGAAGGATGCAACCACTGAGGAAAACAGTGCGACCCTTGAGCACAGAGGTGCGACCCTTGGGTATGTTGACCTTTTAGGGTCAGGTCAGTGACGAGGCCGTCCATAATTCAGGGTTCCACCTCTGTACTCCTGGATCCTACGGTCGTCCCCGAGGATTTGCACCTACGTCCTCAAGGAATAGCACCGACATGCTCAAGGACTTACACCGAAGTACTCAAGGATTTGCACCGATGTCCTCGAGGAATAGTACCGACGTCCTCGAGTAATAGTACCGACGTCCTCGAGGAATAGTACCGACGTCCTCAAGAATTGTGTCGTTGTTTCTAAGGAGCAGAAAAAAGAAATAGATAAAAGTCCTCGATGGAAGTCTTTCCCGAAGTCCTCCCTCCAGCCCATCAGCGCGAACGTCCAAGCCATACAAGAGACCATCCAGGCAAGGAGCCCAGGAACGCTAGGCATGCAGTCCAATCTGGGCAGTTTGGCTTCACGCTCTCATTAGCGAGTACAGCTTCTAGCAGAGGCTCACAAAGCGTCGACGTCTCGTACGCGGGGATGTGGGTCCTGTGGGCTAGTGTGTCTGTAACGGTGACATTTCAGAGGATGCGTGTGTGGTAACGGTGGCCCCACGACGGATGACACCACAACGGATGTCTCGTTAAACGGTGACGCGTCTTGATAGGTGTGTGTTATAACGGTGACGTGACAAGTGTCCGGTATAACGGTGTCATCTCAACAGGTGTGTGTGTGTTAGAACAATTCAGCCACAACAGATGTGCGTGTTATAACGGCGTCATCACAACAGGTGTCTTTGCTATTATGACGGTGACATCTCAATATATGTGTTTTGTAACAGTGACATCCCAACAGACTTATAACAGTAAGGTTTCAACGGATGTGCGTGGTGTAACGGAGACATCATAACAGTTGTTCGTGTCATAACGGCGACACCTCAACAGGTACACAATATGTGTAAACAGCAGTGACATCAAACAGAGATTTTGTTATGGATGTGATATCACAACACACGTGTTACAAGAGCGTCACCTCAACAGATGTGTGTGTGTTATAACAGTGTAATCTCAAGAGACCCACGCGTGTTATAACAGTGACACTTCAGCAGGTGTGTGTGTGTGTGTGTGGTATCTGTTCCATATTACAATCTTACTTTCCAGATTTCTCGCTCTCGTACGCCTTTCAAATGCTGGCTCGCTGTTCTTTCACTCGTACCTTCGTTACATAACATCTCTGTTCTGTACTACAGCCTATTGACAGCTGTTCTGACCTCTCTTACTGTCGTCCTCTGTCCGTAATACCTGATTACTGACCATTTTATATTGATTTCATCTAACCCTCCGTAACATCGTTCTGTATTATGGTTACAGAATGCCATAAACTAGGCTTTTGTTTCCATTTGTTGAGCAAATGAACAGTCATTGGTATCTCTCTGTCTTCTCATGACGTCTTCAGAAACCACGTAATGAAATGCAGTCCCGACGTGATCATTTATCACCAGCAATGGATCCTATCTGACATTTTTACTCCTCCAGCATCGTCATACGTAAAGATAAGATTCAGCTATGAATATGTATCTCATTCAAGCGTTTTCTGTAATATGCTGATACAGGAATTTTTTCTGTACGCATTTTAAGAGTCTGTAAGAGTCTGTATTGCCACAGTTCACATTCCTGTGTATGAATCCAAATGTTCTTCATAAGTGTCTTTAAAGTTATATATTCTTGAATGCGTTGGTGGTTAGTGTTTTATGTGACGGTGTTACTTCGTGTGGCTGTGGGCGTGACGGTGTGGCCGTGGGCGTGACGGTGCGGTTGTGGGCGTGATGTAATGTGTCAGAGCTGGATCATGTGGTAGTAGGTTAAAGAGTGACGGTACAGGCAGGCAGGGAGAGAGGAGGGAGAGAGGGAGGGAGGGAGGGAGGGAGAGTGGCACGCAGCGAGGGAGGCAGTCAGCCAGGACAGACCCTCGCCTCACTATATGCAACAAAAATCACAATATTTCCTACCCCTCTGTCGCCCCCTGACCGCCGCTGTTGTGCCCCTGAATTCTTATAGCTTTATTCGCAAGCGTGTGTCAATCTTTTTCGTGTTCGATATATATATATACATATTTGGGTTGTAGGGGCCGGGTGGTGTTACGTAGTCTGTAGGTGATGAGGGAGGGGTTGTGGGATGGGCGATGCTCGCCTACAGGAGAATTAGGAGGGGTGTCTGAGGTTGGAAGTGAGAAGGAGGAACTAGAGCTAGGAGGCGGTACAGAGGGAGAGATGTGGAAGGGTGAGAGATTGTGGTGGTTGGGATGTCATAGAGGGAACGAAAATGTGGATGAAAACAGGTGGAAGAGGGAGCAAAAATGTGGTTGAAGGGGTGGAGGAGGGAGAGACACTCGTGCATGTGAAGGCAAATATAAAGCAATACAAAGATTGTAACTAACTGTATATAGTAAAGAAAAATGAGCCATTGTGTAAAACAGTATTTCACGTGTATTCCCAACATTGCTAAACATTAGTCTGAGTTTAAAGTCAGTGGTCAGCACCAGTTAGATTCCATCGCTGTGTCTCCATAACTCTTACAAATAACTTTATGAGCAAAAGGTATTTAGAAATTCATACGTAAAACAGGACCCTTCCTCTACCCTAATACCACTAGGAATATAACATGTGAATAATGAGTGCAGAAAAGGACTCTTTTACAAGGCAATAACATTGGGAAATGAAAAGAGAAATGATAACACTGACGGTGCATTGCCCACCGAACATTTTCTGTAACAAACACAGCCATTAATTCTGTGATGCAAGTGGCATGAAGGGCTTTAAGCCTTGCGTTTTCTATTTCCAGCAATATAGTAATGGTGCTGAGCCTAAGCAGCTTATTGGTGACAGTTTGTGTGTGTGTGTGTGTTTCTTATGTAGTATCTTTACGGTACGAGAAGGAAGCTCTGCATTCTTTCGACTCCAGTGTATTATTTCTAAGATTGTTATTCACGTTGTCCGGCTTATATTGACAGATTCATCATTTGCCTTGCGCCATTCATATTCCTCCTGCGGTTTCTACAGGATTCCTTTCTCCACGTCTCTTGTACATCTTTTATATTTACTTTTCAACTTGTCTCCCTTTACGTATTTTCTTTCGTGGGTGTTTCTTGGCTGCTGTCGAAGGACTACGCATTCTCGACATTGCTTGAAATCCAATCTACGTTTTTGATTCGTGATTCCGTAATATTTGGGCAATCTTGTGTACGCTGTATTCTCTACACGCACAGGATTATTATATGCTTGTGGTGAAATTGTATATGATGAGAATGTTGTGTGTAAGAAATTCCATTATTTTTTTATAAAGGAATCTTTTCATAAACGTTAATTCCTTTTTTATATTTATCTGACTGCCTCTTCATACACGCTGGTCTTTGGCCATGAGATCATCTTTCTCATCAAGTCAAAGTTTGAGTCACTCGTGAGTGAAATGTAATTCCTTCTGTGTAACACAGTTCGTCTGTGAGTCCGCTGTCGTCCCCAAAATAAGACTTTGAGACTTCTCGGTGGATTAATTAGAATGAGAAACCAAGAACAATAGCGAAACTTACTAACTTGTTCGTTAATATACAGATGTTTGGCAAGTAAGATTGGTCGCTAGAATGTTAGGTCGAAGTTCATAATGTTTATTGTCTCTTTGCCTTGTCATACTGTAGCCAACGCATACCATAGACAACGTCCAAGAATCTGTCCTTTATCATATATGCTTTTTGATAGTGTTCTGCACAAGTGAATTACTTTTTTGAAGGTGTGAGATGTATTCTTAACTCATTGATCCCGGCTAGGTTCTTCAGTGTTTACGACTAGTTCTTTTTAACATGCATGAGTGAAATTATTTTCCAAGCTGGACGTGATAGATGCCATTTTTACGTATTTATGGTCGGTGCGTAGAAATGCACAGTTTGTTAACGCTTTGGACACGACAGTACGATCCCCGTTTACGACGGGACGACCCATGAGCACGGCTGTACGACCCGTGGTTATGATATGACCTTAATTTCGACCTGACCTCTGAGTGTAAGCTTATTGGCTGTCATACCAAAGGATCGTGACGTCATATTGAAGGATCGTAGCGTCGAGCATGAGCGACGCACCGTCGTGCTGAGGACTCGGGTACTTGTCGTAGTGAACAGGTCTAGTTCAGGTTTGGTGAGCATCTCCCACAAACCACATTTCTGATGGAATATTCACCGGGTTAAGAAGCGCCATAATACTTGGAGTAACACCTCTCTATCTAAGCCATGTGAATGGGCTCGTCTCGATGAGAGACCCAATGGGCGAATATTAGGAGGTCATGACTTGGTCGGGGTTGGGGTAGTGGCAGTGTGCTAATAGTTAATGCTGCTGGGGTATCAGTGGCGTGTCTGTGAACCCTTCTAGTGCCTTGAGTGGCTTTAAGTGGCACTTCAGAGCTAATAGGTGGGTGGGCTTTAGTGCTAATCCCTTGTTTATAGGCGGGTTTAATTGTTACTGACGTGATAATGTCTGGCCCAGGACTGTAGGATGAGAGGTGCAGTAATCCTTACACGCTCATAGGATAAGGAGGAAATGATAATAGGGGAGATAGGATGAGGTGAGAGGTAATCCTTGCGTGTACTTAGTTGAGGGGAAAAGTGATAATGACGAGTTAATGGTCATGATCAGCTTGGTGGAGATGGACTGAAGTGAATGGTAATGATATTATCACATGAACAAAGACGCCATGATGGTGGCGAAGCAAGACTGAGATGCCTCCAATGTTCTTTCATGTTATAAAATGATAGTAATGGTCATAGAATTTAAATGAGTTTTATTCTACATTTGTTTTTGGTCCTCACAGAACGTTCAAATACAGTTTGACACTAGTGAGATAGATCACCAACGAAACACGGAGCATTGTGAAGGCGGCAGAGGAGGAGATAGAGATTGTGCCCTTAAACGAAAAGGGGTCCTGGAAGTGCCTACCATTGACGTAGTGTGAACAGAAGGCGAGATTGTAAGACAAAGGTCCGTGGTCACTGTCAGAGGTCCGTGGTCACTGTCAGAGGTCCGTGGTCACTGTCAGAGGAGTGAACGGTTGCTATAGTAACACCGAGAGACACATACGTGTTGTCAGGTGAGAGAGGGAGAAGAGGGAGGAGAGGGACAGATTAAGGGGTTCATTTGGTTGAGGGCGTGGAATAGAACAAGTCAGAGGGACGGATAATGGAAGGCAGGGGGAGGGGCGTAGACAGACAATGGAGAAAGAGACATGAAAGCTGACGTAGCTTAGAGACCCGGTTGGAATGTGTTGATGCGTCGGCAAGGAGGAGTTAATGGGAAAGGTGTGTGTGTTGGAGCAAAGTAGAAATCCATCTCGAGGACAAACGAGACGAGGTATAGATGGGAGTAGGAGGAGGAGGACGAGGAGGGCCGCCGAGCGAGGAGAGCCGCTCGAGATTGCACGTACGACTGAGGGAGAGGTGGTCAGGTGTGAGACCTCTCGAGGGGACGGAAGAATCGCGTGAAACCCCACAATGTCTGGAGAAGGTCAGAGCGAACACCCAGGAAATACCAGAGATGATAAGGAATGACTAACGAGACCTCCGCCGTCCCAACCAGTAACCAACAATAGTCGCTCCAGCGCCCCACAGCAACCACATATACAAGGGACAGGTCACGAAAATGTCACAGCAACTGAATCGTAAGGAATACAAGAGGAGTGAGATCAAAGCAGAAGACACGAGTGAGGAACGTGGGAACATACCGAAAGTATTCTGTACACACATTAAGAACACGGTGCTCATGAGATCAGGCGTATACGCATTGTGAACACAGTGTTCGTAAGATCAAGCGTATGAGAAAAGATGCAGCTTATGTACACAGAGTGTTCACAAGATCAAGTGCAGCAGACTGCCACAGAGAGAGAGAGAGAGAGAGAGAGAGAGAGAGAGAGAGAGAATCTCTGACCACTGGTATAGCAACAAGGCTGCACAACTCGGGAACAGTTGATTGCATACCCATCTTTTTCACCGTTGGGAATACAGACGTGGGGACACCCTACCCTACCCCTCACCCCTTGAACTCAGAGACAAAGCAGCCGAGGTCAGCAACAGTTGATTGTCCGCCGGGATGATTAAACCAGGGAATGATAATGTCACACCTGAACCAGCCAGCCAGCCCCCAGAGAGCCTTCTCTCGCATTTGGGCAAAACAGTGACACTTGCTTTCATTTTTTTCCCCCGTTTTTTTCAAAATCGTACTTAAGAAATAAATTATCTTTGTTCTCTTGACGATGGCGTCCACTCGACAAAATTCAAATGACGCGTGTAGTTCTCTGTGTAAATGCTGGCATACTCTGGGGATTACGAGGTGAGGGCACAGATAGCTGAGAAAGGTAGACATGTTGCCTTTCTTCTTAATCGGAGAAATGGAGTGAGAAAGAGAACTAGGCAAGATATTCAGCATCACAATGGGAAGGGAATAGTGGGGTTTCAGGAGCGGTGGAGGAGGATGTACAGATCAGGTGCTTTCTTTAAAGTCTCTGCCAATATATAAATATATGTAAATGATTTAGCCTAAAAAGTTCCATCGCCTCCTCTTGTGATATGATTAACATCTTCATTCATCGAAACACATGGACAGAGAGAGCATCACGCCTCACCGAGTGGAATACACGCAGATGAGAGAGGCCCTTTATATTGAGCGTATTGACCGCAATTCTTGTCTAAGATGTACATAAAAGCTATAGTAAAAACACCTACGGATATGGAGGATGACGTAGTCGTTCCTTTAAGATTTCAGTGTCGGCGCAAAAGTGTGTGTGTGTGTGTGTAGGGGGTTTAGGGGGGTCATCTGTCCCCTTTATATATCTAATCATGGATTGTAGTGGTCACACACACACACACACACACACACACACACATGGAAATACCTTGAAGCCTCACACCTTAGTTGAAAGATGTATAATAATTGGGGTGTGAATCTGACTATAGTCATGGGGAAAGCTAATCAAATCTAATTTTCGAATACTGGAGGTTTAGAATTAAGATCCTTTTGGACTGTATGTGTTTTGGTTACTAAATATCCCATACTGTAGGTTCCTTCTGAAGCTCTAATTACATGGGATACAAGGCAAGACTTGCCAGCGGTTACGAGTATTTCAGAGCAAGGATGGAGGGAAGCGTCGTGATATCGTGTGGGCATTCTGGGTTGCGAGAAGTCGTCCAATATCACCGTTGGAAGACTCTTGGCTCAAACCCTCAGCAGTGTTTCTGGTTATTGGTCATCGATCAGGGAGGTGTGCGTCGGGAATGAGAGGGCGTCCTGCACAGAAGAGAGAGAGAGAGAAAAAAAGGACTTACAACACCGTTCTTTTGTCCGTGGGTGTAGAGCCTCGCCAGCGTAAAAGCTTCAGAACTTCAGCGTCTCGTAGCGTAAAGTAATTTGTTGTTAGGTAGGTTCCTTTTTTTATGTTGAAGGCTCCGTTCACGGACAAAAGTCCACATCATGGCCGGGACTTGATTGAAGTATAGAGAGAATCATGAAACGGAAAAAGAAAAGACAAGGGAAGGTATTTACGAATTTTTGAGAAAGTGAAAGACCTGTTGTCTTCTGAAATGTGCCAGGTCATAGTTATTGGGAAAGAAATGAGAAGGTAGAGAGTTCCAAAGCTCCGACGCGTAGGGAAAGAAACAGTTATCAAAACGGCTACAGTCAGCAGCACTTGCAACAGAAAAAGCGATAGCAGCATCGGTTGTCTGAGCATCAACAACAGTAGGAGTTGAGTCAGTATTAACTGTGTCGAAAATACACCAGCCGGAGGCGGAGTTCTTCTAAACCATTAAGAAAGAAAGAAAAAAAAATCTTACAAGGAAAAAATAACGCTTTTATCATCAACATAATATTCGTTAAGCGTGACCCATCATAGACGCTTTCGTAACAGAACGTACTTAAAAAATGGATCACTTATTTTGGATTTATATTCGAGTTTTTATTAGTGAAGGTACCGAACAGATATCAAGTAAATCGATTGAGACTGCATACGAATGTTATTTTCCAGAATATACTGGAATAGCAGGTAGTCGTGTGTTATACCCTGACAGACCTCGTCCATTTTTAAGCACTGGATCCTAGCAAACATCAGACGTTCGCTCGCTTGGTTGTCTGTTGGCACAGACACATATTCATTCATGGATGCCGACGGTTGATTGCAGCAACTTGCTGGGGAAATTGACTTGCAACGCCGTGTAATCTCTCATCTCTCTCGTATGAGGTCCAGAAGGTCAGGAGGCGATGATGGGTCACGGTGGTGTCTACGTACGTAGTCTTGACGTGGGCGGTGGACTCGCTGCAGTTGATGGGGTCCTCTGCACTGATGGCGTGGGTAGATGGCGTTGGGAGAGAGAGAGAGAGGGAGGCAGGTGGTGGAAGAACCGCTAGTGGTGTGTGGGTGGGACAGTATTGTCGCTCGTGAATTACTCGCTGGAGCAGACTTGGCTCGACTGTATAGTGCCACGCGGGAGGAGGAGGAGGAGGAGGGGAGAATGAGAGAGAACCTGTGCTCCCAGCCACCAAAATGTATAATTTAGTTTTACATTTTCAGACGGTAGAGAAAAAGGAAAATCACAGGAATGGGTTCGTATCCCCCCAACAAATTTAACTTTCCGTGTGTCAGTATGGCTGTAAGTATGGGTCACTAGGATTTATATTATTAAGTAGCTTGAAAATAGTTAGATTTGGGGTCATTTTTTCCCTTTAGCTTAAGCATCGCTTGGTTGGCTTGCATAATGTTTTGGCTATCCCGGGATTGTATTTTTGGAGAGCGTAGGTGTACGTTGGTCCTGTCACATTGGGGTGAAATTTAAGCCTCAGTTTCTACTACTGCAACAAACATGGTTTCTTTAATATACTTTTTTCTTATTTCCAGGTGGGACTCCTTTAGTTTAGTTGGAGTTTGATAAACTATTGTTTAGAATAGACAACAGTAATACTTATATCAATTACTTCTTACTACGGTGTGCTAAGGTTCTGTTTTCATAGCTGATATTTGATTGGTGAAGAGCCAAATGATATTCATCCCAACAGAGAAAGATTGGGTGATGCTGGATAGGCACGAGTGTCTGTGGATAGAAGGAGAGATGAAGCGGATTGAGTGGGATAGGTCATTTTAGGGTGCTTGCACTGCCTTGTTTGAAAGGGAGCAAAGGACATTTATATTGTGGGTAGGTACTAGACAGGTTAGTACCTTATAGGAATATAGATGAGTAAGTGATTGACAGACAGACATACAGATAAACAGATAGATAGATACTTATCCATGTGAATAAGTGTAGGTACAGACAGTCAAACACGCAGTTGAATATTTAGTCATATGAATAAGTATAAGTATACAGACTAATGGAAGATTCTTAAGGGGGAAATATGAAATATGAAAGGGATGAATTACTTTTACTGACAATATGTGCCTCAATAGACTGTTATTAATCTATAGTTTCATGCGGCGGAAGAATTCACCCAGGCTGTCGCCAGTTCGATCTCGCGTGAACAAGATTTGCATTTTAGGCATTGATAAGATGGGATGCAGTTGAGGGGGGGGAAGAGCTTCGAATATTTGGTACTTCCCGTGGAATAAGATACGTGAAAAATGTTCCCAAGATTATTTAGATCATTTTTTTCAAGATCCTCATTAATATTTTGGCTCCAAATACACATATTTTCTTGATGTGCTATTTTCTTTTCTTGCCATACGTGGAGAAAACGTTTTTAAGATTTTTTTCTCTTGTATTTTGATATAATTCTTAGTGTCTTGAGATCTTCTCCTAATATTTGTTAAAGTTACGGGATATTGTTGGCGTCTTTCGATATTTGGACAGAGTCTTTTCATATCCCGTTCGAACATCGCCATTGAAGATCGAGACTATTCTGTCCTTATCCTTGGACCGGTGGATTCCGGTGATCTCTCTGGCAGCATTTGTTTTGAGGATTCAGAGATTTTTCCCACGTATATCCTGGCGGGATCATCCGTCCGACTTTGCACATATCCTCAGAGGCTGAATTGGCCTGTCCACTCAAGAAAATATCGAACTCTGTATATGTGTGTGTGTTCGCAAAAAACATTGCCCGCCCGCCACATATTTTCAGAGGAGCTACACGGCTAAGGTATATTGTGGTTACAAGTATATGACGCTCTTAGGGTGACATTATCGTACATATATGGTCGTTGAGGCTATTGTTTCTAACTGTATTACAAGCACCAGTCCTGCCTCAGTATGCCTCAGGCTATCTTGAAGGGAAGATGTCCTTTCTTTATTCTTTCTGGCTGTCGCTTCATTTGGGGAATTTTGCTTCTGGGTGCTGTGTTTCTTCCAATTTTGCTTCAGGATGGTTGGCTCTTACCTTTCTAAGGAGGAGAAAGAGCTCGAATTCTCGGCTGGAAGCACGAAAATGTGGGTTCACATGAGATGGGCACTGGGTGCTCAGAACGCACGATCAGGCGACTGCTTCCTGCAACTCCTCATCTGTGCCTCGCCTCATTCAGGAGATCGGGACCCTATGGACCCCCAACTTGGACCTGCAATACTTCAGGAACTTTGCCAATTCCATGCCCAGACGTCTGCAGATGGTAATCAAGGCCAAAGGGGAGATGAAAAAGTACTGAAATGTAAGTGTGACATCACCATTTCAAAATGTAGGGGGTTGGGGGAGTGCAGACAAGTTTTATTTTTGTGGATAATATATATATATATACATATATATATATATATATATATATATATATATATATATATATATATATATATATAT